>VTPC01007930.1:0-36163 GCA_011009095.1 Ignelater luminosus
AGTGCGAAAAAATTTAGCATTTTGAAAACAATTAGTTCAAAATTTTTTAATTTTTTTTTCTTTTATTCCAAAGACTGTGTGTAAAGTGAAATAAAAATGGATCAAGGTTTGTAAACTTAAGGAAATGAAACAACTACAAAACGGCTTAAACGATTTGCTTGTGACTTCACTTCTGTTAACGAATAAAAGGTTATAATTCAAACCACTTAACTTTCATATTCGTTCTTAAACTATCGAACTATCGATGCGGCTCGCTATTGTAAGCAAGGAATCCCCTATAATTGATCACGCATTTGGAACAGTCTCTCGGGATTGCGTGTTTTAGGTAAATGACATTTTAATGCGAGTACAAAATACACCGGAAGTTGGCATTGTATGCTGAGGATAAGTTTGAAAAATGGGATTTACCGATTTTTCGTTTACGCTGACTTCATTTGATGGGACCTTATTTATGGAAAAATTGTAAAAACCTCTCCGTATAATAACATATTATTCTGCTTTGAAAGGCTTTTTCTGTCAATAATGTCATCATCAAAGATATATCTGTAAATGATATCTTTTTAAAGTTACATTTCTTCTTTTTCTTCAGTTACTTGTCTAAATTTTATTTCTACGTGTAGTCTTATCGGCCACGTTTTATTAGATATAAGAGGTTAATATTTATATTCACTATAGTTTACTTTTCACCTAAATAGTTTTCAGTTTCAAAAATGTGTAACTCTTGTTATTTCATATTGTTCAATTTTGAAATTGATCATTTTATTTCAAAACCAAACAGGTTTTTTTCCGTTGTGTGAACGGAGCCTCCGTAGCTCGCCAGCAAGATCGAGCTTCCCGGTGTATCTGAAAATTAAAGCTCCAACAACGAAGTCCGAGGATCAATAAAACTCGTCAACTTGACAACGTCCAAATTTATTTTAGGCGCCAGAACGCCACAAGCAAGACAATAGTAATACAAGAAAATAATCAAGAACACAAAAAAATCAATTAAGTTAATTAAATTAGCACTAGAAATTAGCACAAAATTTCGATTATTAAATGTAATACAAAAGTTCAAATATAAAGCTTAAGTTAAATCAATGTAAAGCAATCGGTTAAAATAAGAATACAATTTCAAAAAAGAAAATAGCAAAAGGGAAAAAAGAACATTCGCGGACGGAAAAGCTAAACCGGTGAAGTTTGGTCTTAAATTAAATAAAATAATACAAAAAAAAGAAAGCAAAAGACAATCGCGATAGCGCGGCCTAAAGTTTTATTAATTAACTACGTCGACGAAGGGGGTTGACGAAATGTTATTTGGAAACGCTTTCAAATAGGAACTTTCTGACCACCCTATATATGTCCGCAATTTCTTTTGTAAAGTTAAAATTAAATAATTTTGCGTACTCAATCTGCGATTACATGTGCATATTTTTAGGAAGTGAAGCCCAAAGTTATAAATTTCTAATAAATTAAACAAGAATTAAATTTATGGTGAAATGAAATTATATATAATATTAAACATTTAAACATTTACTAACTGAAATTCTAGAAAAGGATTTGCTATTGTATTGTGAAGCAGATAAAAATTATCGGGCAACAAAAGTTGTGCCGATGTTTGAAATGGAAAAATTTCTTTAAAGCAAAAGAATTCAGTATATATTACTAACTTATAAAATTTCTATTAATTAGCTAATTACAACAAAAAAATTAACCACGCACGTGAAA
This sequence comes from Ignelater luminosus, assembly GCA_011009095.1. Classification (NCBI taxonomy): domain Eukaryota; kingdom Metazoa; phylum Arthropoda; class Insecta; order Coleoptera; family Elateridae; genus Ignelater; species Ignelater luminosus. Next base: position 1,708 of record VTPC01007930.1, read on the forward strand.
ATTTAACTAGCGCGAAAATTATGGTTCTTCTTCTTGCCAGGTCCCCGATGACACCAATAACAAAAAAAGAAATATCAATCGCATACCGTGAATGGTGGTTTCAGGGCCTTGCTAAAACCTCCAATCCAGTGTAGTTGGTCCACAAAAACTCCCAAAAAATTATCTGCAAGCCCTTTCTCTTGGAGAAAGAAAAACCAAAAGTCTAAGAAAAAGACGGAAACAAAGTAGAATAAAAGGAGAAAAAAACAGGCCTCAGTTGACAGGTGGTCTCTAGGATGTACGCAGCTCGGCGTGAAATCTTATCCGCTATAAGCGATGACACACAACCACAATCAATTGGTCTAACAACGATAATTCGCATAAATAAATGCGATTAATTATACAACAATTAATTTATTCGCAGCAGACCACTATTATCACGTACCACGAGTGCATGAGTTCTTTTCACAATTAACGTTAAGAAAAAAGTGATAAAATTTTTACGGGGCCTAAAAATATCACCTGATAAAGATTTGTAAAAAATTGAATTTAAACAAATTTATTCTGCTAAAGCCAGACTTAGACAGCAATTCTAGACGCTAATGCTTTAGACCAAATTGAAACCATAACAAAATACCTAGTAAAGATTTTATTTTATTGTCATTTTAAAACATATTCATTACCAATATTACATTTCATATATAAAAGAATTGTTACGTGTAAAAGTGGGTTTAGTGACCCTATTAGAATGAGACGCAACACAAAATAAAACGGTATGCCTGAAGAAACGATTAGCTCTATTTGAACGGAGATTGGGTCGTAGTCGTAGAAGGCCCTAATGGCGGAAAACGGTAGCGATAGGGTTACTTCTGAAAGGGCGCCAGTCTTAGTTAACCTTCACCGGTATAGGCAAACAGCTGATCCTAAGACTAACCAACTATTCCGGTCTTTGAGATGCTTATTCGTGGGGTTGACCTTGAAAAGATAATCTCCAAGGAGGCAAATAGGGTTCTCCTGCAACAACTGATAGATTACACAATACTTACTACTGATTTAGCTGGCTCTCAGTATACGCAGGCGAAGCTTCGTAGTAATCTCTCCCACGAATCTTATGTTCCTTGGAACAAATATCACTATGCGTATTGACAGAAACAAACAACGTTTAAAGTCAAAATAAAACATCTATTGATATACGTAGAATTTAGATAACAAACAAAACTGGAGAACGTAAGTCCAGGTTACAAATAAAGTTTTACATTGATACACACACATAAAAAAGAAAGAGATACACAGTAAACAAATATATACAAAGAATGAGCGATATTGATTAAATATAAACAAAAAGTGGGCGATATTTATTAAAGTAGGTCAGTAATCTCGTGACCTATATTTCAAATGTTATTATTAAAAAATGCAGGAAGGTAATACGTGAATAGGTAACTTGAAGAATTTCAATAATAAATCTTTTACTGTTAATAAAATATATCCTGTTCTTAAGAACAGTACCTTAGTTACATTTTAAAGATAAACAAACAAGTTCAGATTTAGCAAACTTTGAATAACACACTAGATTCTAAACCTATTATGAAGTAAGCTTCTTCAATAATGTTTATTAATAGTACACTTCCTATAAGATTAATCTAGCTTAATGATTCGATAAGATAAACTATTGTAACTGTTCGTATTTGTTGATAACCCTCCTTTGGGTTTTCAATAAACACAGAAATGCAATTCGCTCTCAATAATTTTACTGAGAAATATAACAGATAATTTCTTTGAGGTAGTCGTAAGTTAGTCGCTCAAAGATTAACTAATTACAATAAAGCAAACTTACAGCTAGAATTCGTCGGGCATCCTTGTACAATAATAATAATTTCAAGCGATATGTGTAACACTTCACACACTGTAACGGGCCAGTGCTCAAAGGTATGCACAAGTCCCGTCCAGACCAATGGTAGATGTTAAATCCCGTAGCTCATGCCGCAGATGGGGTGGATTCTCAAATAAACTTGGCTAATCTCTCACAAAGAGAAGCTCACCGTTTTCCAAAACTCTTATTAAACTAATAGATGGTCGTAAAAGAGGGCGCCAGCAGTCGTAGATCGAAGGGTTCTGATGGTCGGTCACGCGACTACTCGTGAATCCGACACCCTGTATATAGGCCTCTTACGAAACCTCACCCTGTGTGTAACCTACCTCGTGAAAGCTCTATTAAAACTCGCCCTGACGTTTCACCAATGAGACTCAATACACAAAATAAACACTGTATAAGCACTTGATTTGTCTTACTTAATTTTGCTAAGGAAGTCATCTGTAAACTTCCTTCTTTTAAAACGATACAAGAGAGAAATGTCAATTCAATATTTACTTCTCTCTTGAGCAAAGATATCTAGTCTATAATTGAAATTTGGAATATACACTACGTGCTTTTTGATAGCCAAAAGAACAAAATAATGAAATTAAGCTACTTCGCCTGGACCAGAGATCCACTTACAAAAACAAAAATACAAAAAGTCGACCTTACTTACATTTATTAAAACAATAATGATAATAAAAAAATGAATCAAACACACACAAACAAAAATACAAAAACAATAACAAAATAGCACTACAAAAGAATATCAATAAGAGGCATAAATTAATTTCTGTTTGGAGAACAGAGTCGATAAAATAATAAAAAAACAGAAACAAACTATAAGAAAAACAAATTATTACAATAAACAAAGCGAAATGATTCTGTTACGTTAAAATTTTAAAATAGAACACAAAAGATCAAAATTCAAATATTAATTAACCCGACTAAGGTAAACTTGACCATAAATTGATAAATATTGGCAACTGAACTTTACATTTTAAACAAAAAAATGATTGCCAAGTTAGTAATTTTGTTGCAACAATTTATCAAACATCAGCTAAAATTACCTGGGAACGTTCGTGTTACAAATTAGTTAAAAAGCTACTTGTAAAAATTATGATTCAATAAAACAATACGAAACTGATCCTGTCTAAGCAAAGTTTTCGTATAAAATATTTTACAAAGTTCCACGTTCTCCTAGTCTTTAAACATTAAAATTCATATAACAAAACATAGCAGGTTTTCTTTCTTACTCATACAGGAATTCTTCCTTCCAGAAGGTATGTGCAGACCTCTGTTTTCCGACGAAAGGCAGCTAGATCCAATAATTGAGAAAACTCTAATTTCGAAGAACAACCACTTGTTTTACGTTAATCACAAAAAAAACATAAGAACAAAATCCAGGCGTTTACACACAATTTTATAAACGAAAATCACTGAGTCTCAAGCACTATTAAAATTTTGCGGAGCTTCCAAAATGTAGTATACACACAGATGCTACACCAACGGGCCAAAATGATTGCGTTCCTACCCTCTACAATTTCTGCTTCCTGGAGGACACCAGCATAATTATATTTGAGTTATACATTTCCCACGATAACGGAATTTATAAGCCTTGCTGTTGGCAAACAAACTACTTTCTTCCGCGACTATTGCGCGTCTCTGACACGAAGAAATTACGATTTCTCCAGTCCGATCTCTTTTTTTTCTAAGAGGGTCGCTTCACTTAATTTGGTTTGAATCCAATTAGGGGATGTAGAGGTAAACGTCGAAAATTACCACACGTTGGTTCAAGTCAATAGCTATCCACGTAATGCCTAACCTCTGCGTTTTTGTTACGCAGTTCGTACTTACGGAAGTGGGGTTAAAAAGTCGGATATACACCCTAACAGATTAAGATGTTAATACTCTTTATGCGACAATGGAAAATTTTACTTGTAGATTCGCTAGTTTAAATTTGACTTCCCCGAGACTGTGTGACTGCAGTATTGCAACTAATGATTCTGGGCATTTGATATTGGAAATCAACGAAAGACACGTCTACTGGAGTCTAGGTGTCGAGACCACAAAAATATTAATTCTTTAAAATAACATTATAACAAACATTCGTTTAATGAAACAATTTAAATATTGCGCGTGAAGAAAAGAAATATCCGAACGAAATTGAAAAACAGGGGCGGATTTAGTGCAAATTTTAAAATAACATTACAACACTTATCAAAGAGCGCTTGAATTTTCCTTATACGGTACAGGGCTGATAATGCAGGCTTCCGCGCGCACTGAGACGCTGCTGACGGGAGATTTCCAAAAAGCTTTATACACAGACAAACTTTCGTCGGAGCGGTACCATACACCTGGTGGAGATTTTGTTATCCAGCACGAAAACTGATAATAAACGATAGTGATGGAACACAACGATAACTTCCTGTACTTCAGGGAATTTGTGATTTGCGAAGATCAGAAAGTTGCGACGCTTTTGCAATCTGTAAGACAAATAACGGAACAGGTTACATAATCTTGAAAACCTTATGGTGAGGCCGGCTAAATCGCTTTTCTCCTTAACAATTTATTATCGTCTTCAGGAAGTAATGACGAAGCTTCGTGTAGTATTGTGGGTAAATCGCTTCCCTCATTGGGCAAGAAAAGAAAAACTGGTGGATTTTCCCCAGATTTACGCTGAATTCTCTTGTAATGGAAAGAGTTGGTGATGATTTCTCCAAGATTAGTCCGTTTCTTATATCTTGCGGCATTAGGAATATAGCTGGTGACGTAAAGTCCATTACAAGAATGAAAGAAATTTACTTACAGAGACTACTAGTAAAGAGTAGAAAAGAAGCTGCTCGCAACTACTACTAAACTTTACCTCCACAGGTCGCTTAATTTCTGCAAAGGAGTTATTACATGCAAAGACCTGATAAATGTATTGTTGACGAGGTCAAAAAGGAATTAAAAACTTGCAAAGCTATAAGTCAGAACACAAGGGGTAACGCATTCTACGTCTTGGAAATCTGTTGACTTTTGTAGGCACCATCACCTTTTAATGATGTGCTTACTCATTCTAGGTAAGTTATAGCTGCAATTTTTCTTGAAGATCTCTTTAAGAAAACTTTTAATTTTCCCTCTTTCAGGGCTCTTCTAAATATTATTGGTGCCGTTGCTTAAGTAATATTTTAGCCTCATGTGCAGTTCCACCGGCTGGTTCCGATTCTATAAAAGTTTTTTTCTTTACCTTTAGCATTAACATCCCCTTTCTGATGCGCATCTTATTTATACCATCTTGTCCATCTTAAATTTATTTACCCTACAAACGCAATCCAAAACCCGAATTTATTCTGTAGAATCTTAACAGCTGAGCGCTGCCTGATTGTTAGTGGTTATAAAAATTTCCTTACCGTTGTAGGCCTTTTCTATTTCTTTTATGTCTGATAGATGTTCTGCACTCCAGCCTTTCCATCCTATACATTCCAGCACCTGCTCCCTGCGGTGCTTTGAAATAGTTTGAGAAGAACGCCAATCTATTTATGTTTACAGGTCTTTGTTTACGTTTACAATTTTAGATAATGGCAAAGATGTCGTTTTCATTAATTAGAAATGTCATTATCTAGAAATTTAATTGTCCGCCACAAACCAAACAAGTGCTGAAGTAAAAAAGAAGAAAACTTTGTGAGGCATAAATCCGTTTTCTTAGTTCGTAAACAGGGAAGTAGTTACTGTGGCGTAATGAAGAAACTGAAGGAGCATGAGTAAAGGTATACGTGTAGCAGATATTTAATAGGTAACAACACAACACATGCAAAGTCTATAACTTTCATCAGATACCGCTAATTTAAATAGTAGTTACAAACCAATTCGTCACGATTATAACTTCAATTTTATTTCAGTAAAATAAGGATTAAGATAAACTGCAATTGCAGTGTTGAATGATTAATTGCTTTTGAACGTTTCTAATTTTTGTAGGAACAGTTTTAGGTAATGTCCACTGTTACTCAAGGGGTCTGTCTGATTGCAGTTATATCACGTTAAGCAGAAGTACTAAAATAATATAAATTTAAGTGTTTTACAGAAAGTTACTTCTTATAGCGCTACAATCAGTTGAATCGGTGAACAAAAAGCTCTCATATTTTATTGATACAGTGCATTAGTGTATTAAAAAAAGTTTGTATTGTGACAAAAAATAGATACTGGATAGTTTATGCCTTTTCTTGAAGTTTAGATTTCATAAAACGTGGCAATTCTGATTAGAGGGAGTTTTATATATGTTATTTTATTGGAATTTCCACCCTTGTATCGAAAACTGCCATATCTACTCCAATTACCTTTCAATCATCTTTCTTCTAAACAATAACTTTATGAGACGTAGAATGTGGAAATTGGAAACACAAAGCTATAGGTTCTTTTACTCGAATCGTGTTTGGTGCGTAGATACGAGAATGGAAGAAGTATTTGTGCGACCAAGCTTGAACCGAGATTGCGGCAGGGCGATTGTACACATACTCACACAGGCGGGGAATTTTAAATTAAAGATTCAATAGAACGATCAATACGGTACACCTGCTGTAAGGACCATCGTTTTGGAATTTACATGTTTCCAATAATAGTAAATCACGATGCCGCACTGTTAGCCCTTGCGTTATCTTTATGTTCGAAGCTCCCTTTTCGTGCGGGTTTATATGGTTTTTGGTGTAAATGAGCTCTTCCGTTGTACTTTTAAAATGAATTTGATAAAGCTTAAGTTACGAGCAGACTAAAAAGATTATCGTATTTTTCTCTCTTTTAACTCAATTAATGTACCTTTTTTATATCTCTCGAAAAAATTATTTTTTTTAATGCCAGAGAAGAGTTTGACCGAAGAAGGTTTACTGTAACGACATGCTGTTGAATATTTGTGTTGAGTTATCTGTTTATACATTTTTTATGTGCAAAACAAGACTAATCGTTACTTTTGATGTAGGTAATGAGTTCATTTTGCACATTAATTGTTAAATAGAAACAGATAACGGACTTCACTACAATGTTGGCGTAAAAGGGTAAATAGTAAAAATATGTTAGTCTTTCATTTTAGATCAAAACTACAGCTATAAAATTTATCAACTTTTATTGCTACTAAACTGATATTTACGTAATAGCAGTATTGCTGTACGTTTGCTTAGAATCCAGGTTTGCTGTAAGTTCATTTTCATTATAACAATTTGCTTTAATGACGAGTGTTGCAGGCTAAAGTCATGAGAGAGTTACATCCGCAGTCTGCAGTAGTAGCAATTTAAGATTCATTTCCTTAAAATGCAAATAAAACAAAAACGTTGAGAAGATGCTTTTCTTAATTAGTGAGGATGTTTTATAAATATTATTGTTACATACTAATAACGTTGTTACATATATATTAGTGTTACATGAATGCAATTGTTTTTATTCGTTTTTATTCCTCTTCAGTTTTTTTTTCATTTAGTTTATATGAATAGTTCAGTGTTATTGCATTATTACAGCAACCATTATTGCTAATGAATTTCTTTGTATGCTAGTTGTGTTAAAAATTTGAGCTTACATGAAACTGTTAACCTACTGATTATTATATTACAATAGTATCAAATGAAAGAAGATTAAATATAATGTATCCCGCTTTGTTGTAATGAACTTTTGTAATTTTGTATAACTGTAGATCATTAATTGTGTGTTTTTCTACAATAATGGAAACGTCAGCACTTAATTTTGGTATCAGTATTTATATCTAAATATAATCGTATATTATTTTCTACAGACTTTTATTATAATGTATTTATAAGGGTTCGATAATGTACATAGTTAGAGGAACAATAACAAAGAGCTAAGTCATATTTTAACTCAAAGATGTTGTTATTATAGTATCGATTTTGTTCACTTATTAAACATTAAATCAGAAACTAGAACATTGAACATGAAGTAGAGAATTTCAAACTGAAGTCTTCATTATGTTAAGAAGTGTGTAGACAAGCGAGTACGCGGATAAAAATAATTACAAATTAATGTTGTAAAACTCTGCACATTAAACTTTCACATGTAATTCAAAATACCCTTCCACAGTTACCTTGTGAATAAATGCAAAATAAGCAGTTTTTAATTGTTGATTCCCGAATGGTTTGAAAACAGTTAATCAACACAGTATTACATTTAAGAATAAAACAAAAATTGTGTTAACTCAATGTTACCGTCATCCTTTGATTGCATCCTACGATATGCATATCAAATCACAGAGTTTTCATCTGCTTTTATATCATACAGCTTGACTATGTGTGCTCTGTATACTTCGGTATTACAGTGTAAAGATAGAACAAAGCATGGGTACTTCTAATCAGGGCATTTCAATAGGCTGACTCTTTTATAAGATCAAGTATTACCGCAGATGCTGAAAGAGGTAGAATTTGAGTTTAACAAAAGGAAGTAGTATAATTATAACATTCTAATTTTTTCAAATTATCATATCAAGATCAACTAACTATTAAGAAATATTCAAAGGATGTGCGTTTGTTCGACTTTTAACCCGAACATAACCCGTGCTAACTACAATAGTTACCTATAACTCGTTCTAAAACTTTTTCTGTACCGATTTCTTTATATAGCACTTTGCTCTATTCTTTTGTTATGGTTTGCGTTTTATAAATAATTTTTTTAATTAATTAATAAAATTACTTATACCTAGTACATAATGTAAGCAATTATGAAATGTACATTAAGATTGTAAGATTTACATTTTAAAATGTCATCAAAGTCCTTAATCCCTTAAACAACAAAAGGTCAGATAAACGTTAAACCCTTTGATATTTAGTTAAGACAGTGTTCTTCCGTCAGGGTGGTCAAGCGTTCAAGTCCCCCGAAGCAAACTTAGAACAACCCTTTAACATGTTTCGGTCCATAGACGTGTGTAAAGTGTTGCATGTTAGCGGAGAGGTAATATGACCGCCGTTCACCCTAAGTTGTTAAATCTCAACGGGAAAAAGAGTAAAAATAATTACCTGTCACTTTGGAGTGATTAGTCGTAAGAGATTGTGTTCGTTAATAATAAGCTTAGTTGTATGAAAACGTAACAAGTTAATGAACTTTTGCAAGATGTTGGATTTGAATAATTGTGTGTATGTTAGCAATAAAGCAAATTATAATTGTTGGATAAAATTGTAGAATTATACATTTTACATAAACGAAACATGTTTTATGTGTTTAATTTCTTTAGGAAGAATATTATGTGAAGAATCGTTATTTTCTAATCAACAAAGAATGCAGTTCATGCAAGTGCTTAGTTATTTTACTTTTTTAACTTGAAACCACCATTTTTGCATGGCATTGCTAAGCCTTCCTCATTAATTAAATTAGACATTACCTTAAATTAAATTAATGCAAAATAAAATTCTAGACTTTCAGAATAATGTACGATAAGGTTTGCTAAAGGATCTATTTCTTTAGTAAATTAAAACCTTTAGCTTTAATTGACTTAAGTATGTGTTGGGAAAAAACAAATACTTAACTCCTAAAAGTCTAAAGTTTTTATATGTGATATTTATTTATTTCATGTAGTTAACTTTTTGTAAAATCATATAGTGGATTTGAAATTTTCTGTTTATTTGGACGAAACTTACCATTCTAACTACAAGCATTATTTCTTTTATTTAGAAAGTTCAAATAGCTTTTCAAAAGCTATAATCTATGCCCTGTTTATGCGCAACAGAAAATTAAGTAAAAACTAATTATACTTTTTGTGACAACTTTTCATTACCTATAAGATGGTCATCTGTTAATTGTAGAATATTAAACAAGAGAAAGTACTCGCTAAAATGTAGAAATCAGCGTTTGCAAGTACATTTTCGTTATTTAAAAAGTTGTAGCTATTATTTTAGTTTAAACCAGCTTGAATTTAATTTAGTTTATTCTTACCTATCCAAAAATCTGTTAAAACTTAGTTTACAAATTTACTGTTTGTGTTTAATTAACTATTTAATTATTTAAAATAATAAGATAAATTCATAACGGAAGAAATAAATTTAACAGTGCATCCAAACATTGTGGAAATGTAAAACTTAACACTTTATATTAGATGGTTTAGAATAATCAACTATTGTAAATCAGGAAACAGTGATAAAGTACTTGCAGTTGGCATTTCTCTATAATTCTAACCTTTATTAAATGTAAGTAATTAAATTTATTATTCCACTATCAGGAAATAATGCGATCTGTTAAGATCATTTGAAAATTCTCGTTTCGCTTAGCGCTACGCTAAGATTTCTTTTAATAATTAATGTAAATATTGTACAAATATTTGTTCTCCTTCAAAAACTCTAAATTACAAAATGTATTTCACATTTTGTATTATTGTATATTTCTCTAAATATTCATTTTTACCCTGTGGACAAATGCTGTTTGTTCCTATTGTGTTTATAAAATTAAAAATAAAGATCTGCGGTTAACAGAATGTTGACCTTTCGATTAGTTCACAAACAGCAAGGCTTATTCCATCTCACTCTTTCTGTTGCAGAAGAAATAGAAACCAAATATCTTAAAAATTAAATTTAACTCAGATTCTTTATTTTACCTTTCGAAATTTTTAGAAATTTACAGTCCGTATCGTCGCAGCAGACTCAAATTGTTTTTATCACCCGTCGTTTGACACTATATGCAAATGAATTTTTGAGATGCTACTTAAGGGTAAAAGTAGTAGTTTGAGTAACTTTCCCCATCACGGCTCAACAAATCATCAGGATAAGGGGACAAAACTCCTCAATATGGCAAAAGCAACGTGCCCCTGTTCCTTTAGTTAGTGATATCATTCAATACCTGAAGATCTTCTCCGTGAAGTCTTTATAGAAATCGCAAATACTTCGAGATTCAAGCTATCGAGATTATCAGATGTACTCATGTTTGGTCTGATGAGAAGGCAAAAAATAAAAGTCGACCACAGCAGTGCTTCCATACCACTACAAGGCTAATTAGAACCTAAGGGCGCCAGGTATTCGGAAGCCACCGTTCAAGACTCACTGGTGCTGAACTATTTATCTTCTGAACGCGGTACTAATGATATTTGGGATTGTGGATTTTTTATCCAGGTTTACTCCTCTAGATCTGCTGTATTTGCTAGAATGGCGGACCTTATGCAGGATGGGACTCTTCGCCACGTGCGAACGGTCTTGATTAGAGATAAGCACCTCACCTGATCATGGGCAAGAAGCGGAAGTAGAAAAAAAAGAGTGAAGCATCAACAATAAGAGGCAAGAGCAAGAAGGAAAGAAAAGCTGGTAGAGGAAGAATAAAGCAACTAGCGATCATAATAATAATAATAATAATAATTATTATTATTATTATTATTATTATTCTTTATTCTCGATTTTACCGGATACATTATTTAAAGCGGATACATCTCAAGCTAAAACTTAAATTAACTATATTTATCTACTGTTAAATAATAGTAATAGTTAAAAGTCTTAGAATCACTATTTCTTCAGAATCAATGAGTTGCATATGATTCAAGTAAAGATATTCCATCAAACTTATTAATTCTAAATAAATGTTGTTGTTAACAGATACGTTCTAGTTATTAATTTTTAATGCTGTAGGAACTTTCTAGTTAAAGCACAGGTGTCAAGAATCACAGCTTTATTATTATTATTATTATTATTATTATTATTGTTATTATTATTGTTATTATTATTGTTATTGTTATTATTATTGTTATTGTTATTGCTATTGCTATTTCTATAGCTATTGCTGTTGCTGTTGCTGTTGCTGTTGCTGTTGCTGTTGCTGTTGCTGTTGCTATTGCTACTGCTATTTTATGCATATTTAATTTGTGCATTGGTTTCATGTAAAAGTAAAACTAATTGTGCCTTACACTGTTAGAGATACAAAATATGTTATTTATTTATTTAGTTAATTAATTATTTATTTATTAAGTTATAATTTATATTCATTTATTAATAAAATTCATGGAGTCTCGTAACATGCTACGAAAACATTACTTACTCTCTTGTTGATGTTTTCCCCTTTAGTAAGTCGTTCACGGTGCGATGCACGACTAGTTATAAAATCGAGCTTGTAATTACCTACACCTTTAACATCTACAACTATTTAGAAATATTTGTTAAAATCTGAATTTTAGGAAATTTGGAAAAATATAACTTATCTTCTTAAAAGTTTAAAAAATACGCTTAATATTTAAAAGTGTTGACCTACTTTTAAACAAAAATTCCTAGATTCTTATTTCATACTCATATTTTATTGACATCTATCTAGGAATAACACTGCAGGTGGGTTTTGTTTTGATCTCTCTATACGAAAACAAATTAATTCCCTGGGGTCGTTTCCTGTTGTATGTTTAATAATAACAAAGCATTTTACTTTATTATTATGTTAGATAAAGTAATAAAAACTATTTACGTCTACTGGAGTTGTTCTTTGACTGAAACAAATACGTGGAATTATCTCTATATTTTATTAATTAACAAACAGTGGTATTTGAAATACAGTACGAATAGAAGCCATTTATTAACCTGTGCAGATGCAGCATCAGATAAGCTGAATTTTAATATTTCACTAATCTGCAATAGAATAAAAGGCTCCGAAACATGAATTTACACAATTAATGTTTTTCAGTTTAGCACTGTGCAATTGCCCTTAAGAATTGCAGTTTTATTTTAGATGACAAACCACGTCATTTAGCAACTAACACAAAGGGACATATATAAGTGTTCTTTTAAGCTGTGTAATTGCAGAGCAAGTATAGCTAAGGTTTAAAAAGCAATTTCTTAGAAACAAAGTTATTTTATATAAACATCATTCGCTGCATTATGAAACAATTTCACCCTTATTTCCTCGTTTTTTATTAAAAATGACTAACCCGACATCTTTCAGTTACATATTAGTATTGCCCGAGACTCTACTAAATGTTGAGTTAAAAGCCGTGGCCTTTCTATTATTTGTCTCGTATTGTAACATTTTTTATTTACTTTTGGTAGAAGAGGAGTTTCGACACCATCAGCGTCGCAAATAAACCTTGCTGTAGTATGAAAAAATAATATACAGGATGTAACATATAGCTAACTAGATTATTCCTAAATCTTTTTTATAAAAAAGGCATTAACGCCAATTAGATTTCATTTTGTGGATAAATCTTAAGCGTTATCAAAAATTACAAAGATACAAAAATTGTTTCTAAAGAAAATATCTTTTTGGAAAAAAAATTTAGGTTCTCAGCCTACGCACTAAAAAGTTATCACCAAACTTGTATTGCGACATTTTTATTTAACACACTTACAATTTACTGGTGCAGACCAAAACCATCTCGAACGTGACTTAAAACATGCCATACCAAAAATTATTATAATCAATTAAAGCCCTAATTTTTTTTCAAAAAACTTTCACGTCCTGTACCGAAAGGATTTTAAATGTATGTAGGTAAGTTGGGTTAAATCTTCTTATTTTTTTTCCAGGAATCTGCAGTTAAGCTATGTCTCAATCTTTTGGAGACATCCTGTATGCAGGCGGTTCCTGATGTGTTTCGAATTTCTGGCATCCCCCTTCCACTCTCTTTTGAAGATCCTCAATATCTTGAACTGGAGTGGAATACATCATAGGTATTAAATGTCCGCATAAGTAATAAATCTAGAGGATTTAGATCAGGAGAATGTGCAGGCTACGCTGCAAGTCCAGCACGACCAATCCATCTTTCAGGATATACTGCGTTTAAGAATTCGTACTATGAGACTGAAGTCAGCCGGTGCACCGTCATGTATGAACCATATGCGTCCTCCAACAGCTAGTGGAACAGCTTCCAGCAAATCTAAAATCTAAACAATACCGATAATTCTGGCGAGAAGGTTATCTGGGTAGTACAAAGGGACCAATCAAGAGGTCGTTGATAATTCTTGTCCATACATTAACTGAAAACTGCTGTTGATACCTGAACTGAATAATGACATAAGGGTCTCTCTTTGCCACCGATGTAAATTATGGAAATTGACGATATCAGATGTAAAGCCAGTTTCATCTGTAAGGAGCACAGATGGCAAAAAGAGAGAATCGGCGGCACGTGTTTCTAAAAACCATATACAAAAAGCTTGTCGTGATGAGAAGTCATTCTCGCTAAGTCCTTGTGCTCTTAGCAGGTGGTACAGATAAAGTTAGTACTTTAGTAGGTTCTTAAAACCGCCGCACAGTCATTTCATCCGCACCTTCCGCCAATGTAATTTTTCGAGTACTATCACCTGCATTTCTCCTAACACGACCCATCACACGTACTTCTAAGTCCAAAGTTCTTGTAGATCATAATCTGCCACGGTCTTCGACTACCGGTTTGAAATATTCTGCTTTCCTAACCTGATATAAAGCCTTTTGAACGTTTTCTCATTTGGTAAAGGTCGGTTTGGGAAAGTTTTCTTGCTTGCGCTCTATTACAATATACCAAACCATATATCAAATGCATATCGAACATCTCTTCGAAAGAATAATCTACCATTTTTGTACAATTAAACAGTACTAATGACTGAAATAACTTAATCAAGTGTCACAACTAAAAATAAGAAAAATTGAAAAACCTTAAGTAGCTGTAACTCAGGAAATATATTTATGTAAACTTTTTTCCTTATTTTTAGTCGCAGAAGCCTCCTGTTTATGGTTAGCCTGTATAACTAAATATACAGGGTCGCTAAAAAATATGGAAACACGCTGCCCCTGCAGAAACGGTAAGAGATGGACACATGGAATTTGGAAAACTTAAAATAAGTATTCTTTGCACCATGTTTTGCGAAGAAAATTAAAAAGAAATCTACAACTGTTTTCCGTAAGGCCGCCATATGGGATTGTTTTAAATGAAACACCCTGTATATAATCCCACATTTTAATAGAGATTTTCAAGGCAAATTCAATGATATAAAGATTGCTACACTTATCTTGAACGGTTTTAGAGATAATCACTATTTTTGCATGAAGAAAGTTTAGCATTGGTATATCTTAGCAACGAAATAAAATTGAACATATGAACTATATTGCTCAAAATGACTTCTCCTATTAGGTTTGGATTTGGCACACATGTCGTAAATCATGCTGTATTACACAACCATTTGGTGTTTGGCCAACTTGTTCTCTTATCAGAATTGAGCAATTTGACAAAGCCAGTAAACAGTGAGGTCTACTACTGATGCGGTTGCTAAACTACCCAAAATTTGTTTATTTCACCTAAAACAAAGTTTCTTTTATACACCTACATAGTACTTAACACAGTGTACATAAAAATATAAAACCAACAGTTAACAAAAAATTATAAAGCTTTAAAGATGACTGGCAGAATTTTTTTTCGTCAACTTCAAGTGCAAATATCTTTAAAAGAAAGACAGATAGAAAACAAATGTTTGAAGATGACGTTGTTTTTTTTGTCAGTGGTATTTATTACCCGTTAAGGTATGGCTGCACACTTAGTGCATAACACCCTGGACAAAGAGAATATTAGAAAAAGCCCAAGAAAATAAAGGAGTGATAGTTGTTGAGTGTTGGCTGTTTTCCAAACCAGTCGCTTACAGTTTATCAAGTTCTTCCGTAGCAAATTTTTAATTTCGTTAGAACGTTTTCTATCATAATGTACCTCCAAGGGTGCCTGTCTGTGTGCGTCAAAGGATACTTACTACATTATTGAATCGAGATAATTTTCTCAGGTTTCTATGCGACTTTGTCACGCCATAAATATAGGTACTAAGTTGACATTCGACGTCAACAAATTGTATATCATATTGACAGTCTCTAGACTAATGTAAAGCACAGCACAGCTAAGAAAGAAAAGCGAGTAAGAAACTTTTCGCCGTATTTCGTTATTTCAAATTTATTTTAAAGATAAAGTGCAGCATAATCTTTCTTTATTAGATTTAAATATCTTTTATTACATTCTTCTGTTTTAAATTTTATTAATCCACGTTTCGGGTATTGTAAAGGTTAAACATTACATTTGGTTTTATTACTATTAAAAATTCTAATTTGCATAGAAAACAAAATAAAATACAAAATCAAAAATCCAGATAAATATTTAAGTAATAGGAGCTCTAAACTATAAATAACTAAAATAATTTTAAACTGCTTATCATTCAGATGTTCACGTATTTTTCTAGGACACTCTGTATAATTTTCTTCAATAAATAAGATTTTTAATAAATTAATAGAATAGCCAGTATAAATTTTTACCTTCTTATTTTCGTTCCTTAGTTTTTATAAAATTCTTTCCAATTAATGCAAAGTTGATTTTATAGGTGTTAATTAATTTCGTTTAGATGAGTTTGCAATAATCGATAAAATACAGTTTACAAAGGCTTATCCTGTTTTATTTCAGCGGCCGAGTTAAATTTAATGAAATTCTGTTTTCTTACCTCATGTGAGAATCGAGGTTTTCGAATGAAAATTGAATAATGTAGGAACTCCCAGAACAAACAGATGAAGCGAGTGCAGTCTTTTGCACTGATTTAAGCAGGCCTTTCGGGTGTTGTTGGAGGTAGAGAAAACATCCTCTTTTTCTGGTATGAAAGCAGGTAATTTCCATAAATTAGCATAGTTAGAATCTAAATTGATTGTTATTTACTCCAACAGTAATAGTGGAAAACTAACAAAATTAAAAAAAGCAGTAATAATGAAGCCGTATACAGTCGATTTAAAAAATGTTTCGTAGCTTCCAAAGTTTTATTAGTTAGCCCTCTTCAAAATAATGTAGCTAAGTAGTTTGGATTATCCTTAATCTTTTAAAGTAAGGCAAATCTACCCTTGTTCAGTGCTTTTCTGGTGACACCTGTATCATGGAATAAGGACAACTGTTAGAGTTGTATAATAGTATGCAAAGACACATTCACGACTTGCACAAATCCTGGAGTATTATGTAAGGCTTTTGCTAACACTCATTGTCTTATAATTTCAAAAAGTTATTTTGTCTACTCTATTTTCTAACATGAAAGATTTCAGAATAAAGCAAGAATTTTTGTCAGAAAACAGCAGAAAGGAAAATCTAATAAAAAGTGAAACGGGGGAAGTGGCATTTTATTATAATACTGTTCTTGAAAATTATAGCCTTTTCGAAGTGTGATTTATTATTTAAGTAATAACTTTTCAAAGAAAGTAAAAAATCATACACCTTCAAAAACGATATAAGGTGAAAAATAAATATTACGTGTACTACACCACCCGGTGAAGATAAATAATTGATTAGAAATTTAAGCGTCATTTAAACTTGCCATACGTGTTCCTACATACGTTAGGTAAGAATATCGTAAAACTTAGATCGTATACACAGTGATGACCCATAAAAAGCGTGAGTTGCTGCAGTTCGCACTTCCGCCACTGTGGCGTACCGATCGCGAGCTTTTGAGGGTAGTCGATAGCGCGGAGCTTTCACAGGCAGTCGTGCTTTACTCCCCCGATGGGAAGCATTTGGAGGAAGTTGCAGGCAATGTCAACAGCAATTTGAATACGTGTAGTCGCGTGGACATCGCTTCTGACCTGTTGTATTGACGACAATTGTTAAAGATAGCCAACGCCCGCGAAACAACTAGGTCAAATTTTGGACCAACACGCGGTGCCCTTAGGTAAGTTTACACCCCTTTAATACTTTTTAGAGCGCTGTAACGATATGAACTGATTACTAAGTGGTTATCGTAGCGGTCCTTCATAATAGCAGTTTTCAAAGCGTTTGCATCTTAACTAGTTTGTTAAACGATACCTTAAATTCAAAATGTTTGCCGAAGAGTATCCTATAAAGTTATATTCGACATGCGATAAACAAATCAACTAACTTTAAACTTTTCAAGGGGCGACTTTAACGTAATAAAAAACAATCAAAATGTTTTTCTAAAAGCGTTTGTAGCAAAAGTCCATTTGAGAAGTCTTACAAACACTAAAGTGGGATAAAGTGATGATGTATAGCAGCAGTTGAGAGCAGCTCTTAAGACTGTGTTTAATATTCAAAGGGCGTACAAGAGTGCGAGTTGAAAAAGTCGGCAGCTATTTTCTGTTGGTCTAATCTACTGTAGGGATGCTGCTTGGGTCGGAATAATTTAGTTCAACTTCCAGATAACTTTCCTTAATTTGCTAACCATTGAATAGGTAGTAGATTTGCTATAAAGAATTCGTAAATTTAATAAGAGTAGGTTTATATGTTGCGTTGTGTTGATAGACTCTATTTGGAGTAAATTGAAGCGCTACAGTATAAGAAAGGGGTAACGTAAACCGAAATAAAAATCTAAGGGAAGATATAATTCTCAACACCCTAGCACCGTGCAATTTATGACGGTTTTTTAATAAATTGGTACTTATCATATCCGAAAATCTACTTGATTTACGGTCGCTGTGAAGCGAAGAGGAATATCTATGAATTTTTCCATTACGGTGATTTTTGGCCATCGTACACACTGAATTTGAATGAGCTTGCAGTTTTCAATCTCCGCTCTCAAACAATGGTTTAAAATATTTAACGTTATATGAATATTAACTTGCCTTTTATATACAGAGACCTTTCTGCTTATGAAAGGATCTTCTAACATGTAGATATTTCGGGAAATTAAATTTTTCGTCAGTTTATGAAAATTCATGGGCATTTAATCTGAATCGGCTTTAGATAATAATGTGTAACGATCCGTGTGTGCTTTTAAGTCTTCTTAAAATCCGTTTCACATATTTTATAGCCGAATTAGTTAATATGTAAAATTCAAAAACTATCCATAATTCTATCCCGAAATTATTTATACACAAAGCAAAACCTTGTGTAGGAAAGAGGATTATTAAAATGAGTAATATATAGTGAAGTAAACTTGAAACTTTGAAAATTCGTTTTAATAATAAAAAGTTTTAAAATTAAAAGAGATTTTCCTTTAATGGTCATAAATTTTAAACCAAGGGCGAAGATTTACGAAATTACCCGATGATGTTTTCCATAACATTATTTTATTTTTATGGACACACTTCTCTATACTTTTCAGCATCTTTAATTATGCATACGCTTCAGCATTATAAAGCAGCTTTACATTTTTTTTCTCAGTCAGTTATTATTACGAATACATAATTCACGCCAAGTGTAGTAAGACTATAATTCGTCATTTGAAATAACGACATTATTATTAGGATAACTGAGCAACAGATGTGCCTTGTAGAAAATCATTTTTAGAAACAAAAGAATTGCAGTACTTTGCCGACGATTTAGAGTAATAGCTAACCTAACCTATAATTTACTGTCATTTAATTAAAAATAGCGTTCCGTATGATTTTCTCATTTCGTTAAAGAGGGTCGTCATTATCAAGTACATACCTTTCGGTGTTTTCTCACTCTCTCGAAAGAGTTTTTTAAATAATAAATTAATGCCTTAACTAAAGAAAAATCATACGGCTTTAGTATATGATATGTAAGTAATCAGAAAGGTAAGTCTACTTAAAAGGTAACTGCGCTTCTGTTTTGTAAAGATTCAATAAAAGATTTACCATTTTATAAAACATCTACATAATCGTTGTATACTACTGCAATTAATATTAAGTAAATAAGTATAAAGAAAGAGATCTAAAACTTATAAAATACCTGGTATGACACGAGAAAAATGTATATTATGGATAGATAAATAAATTTAAAAATTAATCGAAACTGATGATTTACCGTTGACAACGAATAGGCTCTGAAAAGCGGCATCGTCCCTTTAGCGATCTTAAAAACACCGTTATTCTTTTGTTGTTCGAATATTTATGTTCCCTTTTCCAACGGAAGGCAGAAACTACTTCAAAATGGCCATATTGACTGTAATTATTAATAGCCTGAAGAACAGAAGCAAAATTTACTTTCACTATATGTACCTTTCTATCACTTTTTAACAAAAAATCTTTAATATAGTAATTTATATGTTACGCAGCACTACTCAATTTCTGTGTATTGCACGTCATTAAAACATGTATTTCTCTGTTATAACATAAGTCAATACGTAACTTGCTCTAATAACGTCGAAGTCGATCAGGAACCAAACCATTTTCATATCGCCTGTAAGCATTATTTTGACATAAAACACATTCATATCTTACATTACCATTTACCGAGTATCGTTTTCATTCGAAATACTGTTCATGATGATACTGTAAGCGCTTTGTAACTACCAAAAACACTAACAAAAAAATATTCTGTCCAAAAATAAAAAAGAAGCCATGTTTGCTCAGCTTCCTCAAATTTACACTACATATCGAGCCATCTCAGCAAATTTACAAATAACATGAACAGACATAAAACAAAAGCACATTATTATCTACTAATGCTCTACCTTCGTTGCGAGCATTACGGAACGCAAGGTTGCGTTAGAAAAGATGTTCTTATGTAACTGGCAGGTGTAATTAGGGATCCGTGGCAAATTTAAGAGATTAAGAGGATTATTCCGCTGCAGTAGGTATATGTCTGGTTAAATACAGATAACTGACAGTTGTAGCTTTCTAAAGATTAAAACGGAAGTTGGACGCCCGAGTTATTCTTTAATAATCATTTAATACTTGTTTTCAAGTTTTAATAAATTTTCTGACATTTTGTAGATTTAGTAGAATTTTAGTTTTCACTTATTTTCCTTCTATAAACTGAAACTTTTGATTTCTAAATAATTGTGTAAACAGATTTTCAATTTAAGGGTTTATAAATATTTGAAATATCTTGATGTTATTTTTATCACTCATAAACTCTACTAATCACAACAATGAGATATTATTAAGCGCTGTCATCAATGATGACGAAAAAATAACTTAATATGTTCCACATGTGAAAGCTAAGAAAAGCCTTCGTGTTGAGGATCTTAATGCTCTGAAATGTCCAGCATGCTCTTACATAGTTGAAACTTGAATCCCGTAGGAAAAATGAAACAGACTTCTTGATGTTCTTAAATTTTTACCTTTTCAGTCTCAAACTGCTTCCTGGTTTTGCTTATTCTCAAAAGTGACTTTTGTATGATTTTTAAATTGTATTATCTGCTGTCTTATATCTGAATTGAGCGATTTTGCTTTACACCTATTTGGTATGTATTTTCCTCTTCTGTTATGACCTGGGTTACGCCACATGCAGAAATCTGGCCCAAATTGCTTCAAACATTGCTTTTAATCAGTAATTTACCTCCGATAGCTTTCCTTTTCTGTTATTAGTCTTATCTAAACATAAAGATTTATCATCATGGAACTTCTCAACTCCTTCAGTATACGTATAGGGTGTAAATAAATAACACCGACAGACTGTTAAAATAAATGCCTGGTGATGAGACAACTATTTTCCTAACTGGAACCAATGGTCGATTTGTCTTAGTTGCAGAGTCATGAAACTTCAAATTTGCATGCATGCCTGTTAACTTTGGAGGTATCGTATTTATTTGTCAAAATATCAAGTATACTTGCTAAGAAAAGTTTTGGGAAAATGTTTTTTGAGTATCCTAAAACTACTTCTGGTTATAGAGAGAGTACTCTGCAGCTGAAGTACATCGTATTCCAAGTATCTGACCAATAAAATACACTGTATAATTGGAACCAAGTTAGAGCACCTGGACGGCAATTCCCTATAACTGTTCTTAATAAGAAATTTTGATACTCTGAAAAGTAACGGCCATAGGTTCCATTCGAAAAGATAGTTGTCTAGGCACCAGGAATCTACCCTATCACGTTGTCGAAATTATTTATTTGCACCCTGCATATAAACCTCTATGATTTATTACGATTGCCCATAAAATTTTTTTATTTCTACATTTTAGGTATTTTAGAGGAAAGAAAAAAACAGAGAGAGGGTCAGTTAAATCTAGAGATTTTTCCTGCATTACTTTATCATGGAGCAAACCATGCTTTGGGAATAACAAGTACTAGATGGTTTTTCAAATTCGGCGAAGTTTCCAAGTAAACCAAAGCGTATACAATGTTTTTTGGATTAAACTCTCTTTGCTTGAAATGGTCTTATATGTAATCTTCGCAGCGTCAATGACTGCTTTATCAAGCAAAGATTCGGCTTTTTGCTTTGACTGCTTTCTCCCAAGAGCATGACAATCCTACACTTTTAGTTAATTTTCTGTATCGTTGCTTTCTGAGAACTGTAAAGTGAATTATCTGAGTGTTTATTGTTCTATGAATTATGTTTCTAGATAACTATAAACACCTTTGGCTAATATGTTGATTCAATGTCTTTGCCTATTTTTGTTTTTATTTTTAGTTGTTCACATCTTTAGCTTTAAGCTTTTCTAAACGTCTCCCAAATCAAATAGCCGCAAAGAAAATTATTTTGGTTTTAAAGCACTTCTTGACATAATTCACAAGAAAACTCAAAAAAAAGTAAAAATCAAAAATAATAATATGTTAGCGCTGATGAAGAATTAGATGGTTCCACTTAGACTATCACAACTATTCTACAAAGAAAACACATATACGATACAACGAAGAATTATACCAAAAGATTTTCATGAATACTGATACGAAAAAGGTTTTTTTTCTACCCAGCCATTTTTGCAAATGTGAACGTACCAGGAAAAGGCAAGAAACATAAGCCAGAACGAACTTCAAATTGCAAGACGCTAGATTCTGATAACTACCACAGCCATTGAATTATTGCCTCTGTGCCCTTTTCAAGAGTCTGTAATGGAAGACATAGAAGGAGTCTTTGCAAAAACATTACATAAAATTACAAGCATGTTTTATAGAAAACCAAGCAAAAACTATCCGAAATGCTATTATAGGCCTTTATCGCCAATCTATAAGCTGATCACGGTAATAGTAGCATCATTCATAATATAATTCATAATCATTGTCTAGAGCAGTGGTCGGCAACCGATTGTGGTGGTGGTCCGTGAGGTAATTTTAATGGTCCGCAAAGAAATCCAGATATTATATCATACTCAATGTTCGTATTAATTCGTACCTTTAAAAATTATGTTAGTGGCTCGCGAAATTTTAAATTGCGAATTAATACCTAAAAGGTGGTTGACCGCTGGTCTACAGGATAAAATCATCTCTGTGCATGATAAAAACATAGATAGAGTGCTAGAGAAACATTCGACTATAGAAAATAAAACTAAGAAAGTTAACCAAGTTAAGCAAAATCTAGAAGCACCTTTGTAAGCTTTTCTGACTGCCCTAAAGCTTCGATCTTATACAGATAACAGCTTCTAACATCATAGGTCACTTCGACACTAAATAGACAGTAGGAGAAAGCAAATGATGATGAACGGAAATGCTAAATGAAACATTTTATGTGTTCTTGCATTTAACTCGCCCCCTAAAAAACTAGTATGCAAGACCTAGTACCAAATATTGCCTTGGAAGCATTTGATACAATGACAGTAAACTACTTGTGAAGTTTAGATGTTACTGTCCAGTTTTTATCATTGAAAGCATATACTTGCCAAGAGCAGGAGGAAGCTGGCGAATTCCTAAATATTAAAAAAATGTGTAGACCACAAAAGAAACGCAAGCGTTTCTACTTCTAAGAAGCGGATGTCACCATGATTCAAATGACCGTTAAGGTCGATAAAAGCTGTACCGGTCTGAACCCAAACTAGGAAATTCGAGATTACCTGCAACGACTGGTCCAATAACACCTGGAAAACAACAAAAAGAGTTCGCACAGAGTATGTCTTAAGTGTTTTGAAAAGAGCACTTACATCTTGAAACAGACAGGCCAATAAAAACTTACAACAACTAGAAACACATTTTAGAAATGAATGTAGAAGATGCAGATATAAAGTATTGGAAAGGGGAAAGGGGCAATTTTACTTATGTCTTGTTATCAATTAATACAATTTTACTTTCAGTGGTATTCTGAGCAAATAACTTAATGCTCAATCCAAATACTGCACACTTTGACAATAGACGGTTGCATATAATAATAGGAGAACAACTAAATGCAAATCACTGCAGATTATACCTAACAGAACGAGCGTTTGTAATTTGCTTGTTGATTGGTGTACCCGAACTCATTTAATTCATTAAGTTTTTCGAAAAATTATCAAACTAACTATTTTGAATTCCATAACTGTTAAGTTAGTTCAAGAGCGTTTTGAAATCTACTCTGGGAAAGACCTTACATACGTCCAAAAGTTTTCTAAACAAGTGTGTTCTTGTCTTATATATAAAGTAATCATTAATAAAAGTATGGTAGTTGATATAAAGAAGTTACTAATTCTTCCAATAACTTTAGAACAAGACCTACAAGTGAAATAAGTTTCTAAAAAGAAACATATTTTTTATGATTAACTAATTTTTGTAAAAAGGAAGTGCTAATGTTGTTAGAACCAGTAGAATTAGGGCTTTTATATTCTACTGTTGCTTTTAGGATAACTACTACTGTATAGCACTCATTTTTGGCTTGTCTATAGAGTAGGGGAAGGAAGCAATCCTTGCAACCCGTAATGACTGGTAATACATTACAGTCATGATTATAGTTTTCCAAAACGATCCCAGTTATTCTGCTTGCACCTATTGTCATTATTTCAATCATACTAATTTACCAAATCTTTTCAAAGAAGGAATGAACAGACAATTAATAAAAAGCAAATGTAAACACGTGCATTCAGATGTTTGTATTTTTATCTACCTCTGTAGCAACCTTTTTTTGGTTTAAATGATCGAAAATACTAAAACATACAATTTTTGTATATCTCATAAAAGGTATTCAATTCCGTTTATGAGCATTTAACCAGAAAGCAGATAGTTTTTGAGTATATCAGTTTTATTGTTTATGGTTGATTTGGCAAGTTATTGATATTCAAATATTACATGGAAAAGAAACAAACCTTTATATTGAACAATTTCTTACAACTGAAAGGTTATACTTGCAATAGGATTACAAAACTGTAGAAGACTTGCATTCAAAGATGATGCATTTCAGGTGAATCAGTTTCAAGACAAAATGCAGCAACGTAAAGTCGTAAATAAAAAAAAATAAATCTTTAAAATTTTTCCCAACAGATAAAATGCAAATATTGGTGAGGAAATAAATAGCACATATTTCCTATACGTTTAAAGCAGGCACAAAATATTTATAATCTCCAAGAAACGAAATAAATAAATTCTCGTAAAAGAGAGTACTGCGCCGCATAAATAAGCAAACGTTAAAAATGATACAGCATTTGCAAATAAACTACAGGAGAGATATTATAAACGCAGGAAAAACCAATACGCTCGGGTTGCCAACACGAACAAGTCCAGGTAAATACATTTTCGAGTTACTTTACCGTTTTCACATTTTCCATATTCTCCTTCTTTCGAGGGTGTCTAACGGACATGTCGAGCGTAAAGGGTAAAATAAATAATTTAATGTAGTTTGCAGTGATGTATACCTTCTACCCTTATTCTACTCGTACATCTCCAATATCAAAATTTTAAACTACACAATACGCAGTGTGTCAGGTCCTATTTTCCATGCAACGAACCTACTTCTCCAAGTTTGAACAAAATCAGATTATCCCGTCCGACACAAACGTACACCAGGGGTCTTTTAGAGGTTCAAACAATCTCTAGAAGTTGTTAGCGCTGCATGTTTACATAACTAAAAGTAATTTGAAGAAGTATTTGAATTAATGTAACAGTTTTCTCTGAAATTAAATTGAAACTGAAATTAACTAAATAAGGTGTTCCGTTTTTACATAGAAATTAAAACTACAAGATTGCTGTTTTAGGTTTAATAATGTTAACGGAATTCACTTGATTAAATGAGACAGATGTTCGAATAAAGGCTTAAAAAGCTTAGTGGCACCTTTAATGTGCTTAGGTGGCTGGAAGAGGTGGAGAAATTAAACTGCCCATGGTCACTGAGGCTTACCTTTCGTAAACATATAAATGAAAAGAGCGCTTACAAAGGAACGGATTTCCTGAAACTCCCTATTTTCCCTTTGAATTATTTAGAATTTGTTACAACGAACCGAGAATATAATGCTTAATTTTAGTTTTTAGAAATTCGTTATTTCAGATTTACATGTACCCTAATAAGGCTTTGCAAACATTGGGTAAACAATAGCAGAAACCGTACTTTTCGGAGTTTTGCATTATTAACTTAAATTACCACTTACCCAACCTTGAAACTATTGGTTATATGAATTAATTATGTAATAGGCTTGTCTAGTCATCCCTTCAGGCTTCCACGACAGTGCTAAACTCCCTCAAACATTTATAATACCCTAAATCAATGACTGAACTCAAAGGTTACGTGTACATTAATTACTATGTCATGTCATTTTTAATAAATAAACGACATTCACCAGAGGGTGATAATGGAAACGTCAAATTATTTAACTTATTATTTGTTTCCAGATATCGATCGGTGTTGCTGTCAAAGTATTTCAATGGATGCACAAACAAAATTAGCTGCAAATGATTGTATTGGGAGGGAAAGAGAAAAATTAAATTTCTTTTCAATACTACCTTTATTACTTAGTTATGGTTCTGACAATTAGGCAGGAGATATCCAATTTTCATTGCTGCATTAACTCTAACTGTTGTACATAATATCCTTGATTGTTATACATTTGCTTGTTTTTAAATTTTGTAAAAGCCATTTGACATTTTTTGTGCCTTCATTATCCACTGACGCACAATCGGTAATTTTCTTTGTATCACTAAATATTATATAATATTATTGACAGAAAACTGTATTTTGCTCTGGTTGAAATAAAATTTTTATCTAACTGTGAAACAATATTTATGTTTACATTTTTGATTGTTATTTAGGGTAGACAAAAGGATGAAAGTTTAATGTAATTTTGTTATTTTCAGTAACACTAAACAACGATTCTATTGGTCCTTGCAGTTTTTATGAGATAAATCTAATAGGGAAAATAGAATATGGCTATGTCAAAATATGGAAACGTATAATAAAAAAATGGATTTTTTTAAAAAATGTCAGGATGTATCATGACTTGCTGTACAAACTTCATAAAGAGATTCCTGGACATAATTTAGGCAATAAAGTTATTATTAGCATTTGTCCAATTCCCCGTCGTTTTAGAGATACATGGTGTTAAAGTTCTTTAGAAAAATGGTTTTTTGGAAAATCTTCAATGTGCTAAAAGATATCGGATAAAAATTTGGCAGAGTTCTACAACTTCCAATGCACTAATCTAGTCAAAATCTTTTTGATATGTTAACTAAATGGGAAAAATGTGGTGGTGGGTAAGGAGATATGCCCCCCCCCCGACTTTTTTTGGAATGCGATTTTTCAACTTATAATTTCACAGTTGAAAAGTTTGGAACGTTCTTAACATTAACAAGTTTTATCTATCGTGAAATCTTGCTATCTTCAGTCGTTTTTGAGATAAATCAGATTTAAACATGAGGTTCCAGAACACAATATCATAATAAATACTACTCCTGGAATATTTGCAAGTTTAAAGGG
This sequence comes from Ignelater luminosus, assembly GCA_011009095.1. NCBI lineage: Eukaryota > Metazoa > Arthropoda > Insecta > Coleoptera > Elateridae > Ignelater > Ignelater luminosus. The sequence goes on from VTPC01007930.1 coordinate 28,887, forward strand.
TTCAATTTTGGCAAATTCTTGCAACTTTATTTCTGTAATTTTAAAAGAAATTTTACATTCTGTATTTTGAAAACGGTGAGGAATAGGGCAAATGTTAATTGGAACTTTTTTCCTTAGAATATGGCCAAGAACCACCTGAAGTTTGTACAGTACATCATGATACACCCTGTATCATCTACAATGATCTACAATATGACCTGTAGACTATAAATTATTATAGAAAACAATGATTCAGGAAAATATAAGGTTCTGGACCTTTTTCTCCGTAGGTTATGTCAAATTTTAAGCTTTTGTGAAAGCAAATAATTCAGGCAACAAGGCACAAAGATAAAAAACAGAGAGTATGCCTGTGTACCAGAAGACAATATCACGTCTACGATTTTCCTTAATCCGCTTAGAAGAATTAGAAAATATAAATAAGGTAACCGAAATTTATTCAGATTTAAGTATCTAAAGCACCTTGCGAGCATTGAATTTTGCAAGAGATAATCAGCTATTGATGTGGTGTGAAAACTGAAGAGTTTGTTCCCAAATCTTCATTACAACAGGCTCTTTCTTAGGAAATTTTAAGGTGATCTTTGCTCTTCTTGGATCAGACAGTCTACTAGAACGTAATATAGATCTATATTTTGTCTTAACCATCACTTTATAATGTAGGAAAAACCGTGGGTACCCTCCGTTATAATAAATTTATTTATCCAAACAAAGTATAACATTTGGGTGCTCATCCGCCCGGCTAAGCAGTTGGTCCTATTAAATGAAACCAAAACTTACAATACTTTGAATTAGCTGTTTTTATTATCGCAAATGAGATAACAACAAAAAAAGAGATTAAAGACTGGAAAAAAGAAGGGAGGGCAAGGTTCGGAAATTCACATTAATTACCACATATATAAAAATTATAACAAATTAAAAACCATAACAAATAGCACAATAGGAAGCGTAATGATTAGCTCCAAAATGTTACTACTGCAGGTGTGAACCGTTGGTGGTGACTAGCTAATCTTGACCATACAAATTTTTAACATTGAATTATATGGGCGAATTTTAAATGTAAATAATTGTAAATTTAAAAATGATTTTGAAATGTTTAAAAAATTATAAATTAAAAGGTTGGAAGGGAAAGGAGAATTAAGTTGGAAAGAACAAAAAAATCGAATTAAAAACTAAAGCAATAAAATTAAAGAGTAAATGATTGAAGTGAATTAAATGATAAGAGTAGATGCGTGGGCTACCATGGATGGACGGCACCGATCCTCAGCTCGCAGTCCGACAGGGCCTCCGCAGAATGGTAAGCACCAAAACGGAACGAAGGGAGAAAACAACGAAAAAGCTGAGAAAATTAAAGCCTTGAAACAAAAGAACAATCCCCGCTATAGGTGACCCTATGATGTGGAAAGAGAAAAGTTTCTAATCTTACCAAGGTGTAGGTGGGCCTTTACGCCCATCGAAGTGAACGATTTCGAGGGAACAATGGTGGGAAGCTACAAACAAGCTGTTACGTGACAAAATAAACTTAAGGACACGGACTTATAATTAGCGACTAAAAGGCACGAAGAACTAAGTTCGCTGATAGCTACACTAGCAAACAGTCAAAGACGGCTAGGTTCGAAATGCTTACTTACCACTGAAATAGCTCAAAATCGGTACTGATTGAAGGCGTCACTGTGGATTCAACCAAATATCAAGATTCAAGAGTACCGTAGTCCCTCTTAAATCGGCAACAGCTTCACAAATACTTACTAAAGCTTTCTGAAACAAAAATTTACTCAAGGCGTTAAATCGTCCTATGCAGGGGTATTTCCAAGTCACCCTGTATATATGTTTCTTTAACTAAATTTGGAATATTTAAATCAAATCATCAAGTCTTTTTTTACTAGTTAAAATTTAGTATAACTGAATCAAATTAATAAAGTGCTTGGGCGACTTCAATTAAATAAACTATAGATACAAGAGAAAAAAGAAAACAAAGCAAATAAACAGGTGATTACACAAAATACATAAAGCTTTATAAAACGAACGTCAATGATCTTATTAAATTTTACTGCGACACTCGAGGGGAATCCCAAAACGCCAACCAAATACGTAGATCCCGTCAAACGTCCTATTAATAGCTTACAACTACATTTAATACATTTTTAAAATATCAGATTTTATTTAACAAAACTCGACAGTAAATTCGTTCATACGTATATATTAAAAACAAGCAAAACAGTTATAATTAAAATAAAACTTGTCCGCATTACAATTTTCACATTTAACTTTACTGAATTATAAATTGCTTGTTCGTTGAGACAAATGATGAACTAGAATGAACACAAAACCACGATGATTATGCTAAAAACAGTCGTTATATATTTACATTAATACCAAAGAAAAATCTCATTGTTTTAACACTTGGCAAGCTTTGAATGCACTTTGTTTCTTCAGGCCAAACGAACGTAAACACTGGCTATGTCTTCCACGCAGCAATAAGGGGGTCAGAATGATGACGATTCCACGATAAATTCCGCTTAAAAGCAAAGGAAACTTCCAGCTTCCAAACAATGTGTTCAAAAAGGTGGCCTTTTTTCGAGGTCCAGTTCTACACTGATATGCTTAAAATGCACTCCAAGAAAATGATAAACTTAATAGACCACCAACAGTAAATTTCATGGGAAACGCTGTACAAAACTCCCCTACAACTCTCCTACTCGATTCTCAGAATCTTACTGCCCTTCCAATCGCGTCGAGACACGCCCTAATCTGCACGCCGCGCGCGCAAATACGACTTATCCAATAATTAAATTATGCAGATTGCTACTCCGCCAAAGAAACTACTCACCACAACCCTATTTCTTAGTAGAGGTCATTATGCAACCCACCTTGAAGTAATTCAGATTGAGAAATTGTGTTTGATAACATTAGCAAGCACATACCTGAAAAACGGCAGACCAAAATTCCGAAGCTAAATTGAGAAGCACTGAAACAAAACCAAAAAAGCAAGGTAACTCTCAATTACATGCTCGCTGTGAAAACATGGAAATAAATCGTGGCCAATTAGCCTTTCACGGCGAAGATCTCTCCTACAATGACGACGGTATCGATTCATATCACCCAGGCCTTACAAATGTGCATACCAAATACCATGAATTTTTAATACTTGAATATATTTCGATATATATACAGGAAGTTTCCAAAGAAACGTAACAACTGTACATTGGTCGTTGCTTCTAGTAGAACTTTGTATCAAAACAAGGTGTACCTTACGACAATTTATTAATATTTATTATAAAATACCTTGTTTTGGTCTAAACAATAAATTATTAAGTACAGAAACAAAAAATTACTTTAACAATAAATATCTTTATTTTCTGAAAGACTAAAATAAAAAGCTTTTAGTTGCTTTTTTGTTCTTTTCTTACATTATTTGTTTGTATAGTCTTTTCAAATCTAAAGTAATTAATTTGAGCCGCCATGACTATTTAACAAATTGTCTCAAATGAAAAATTTCTTTACTAACACATCATATAATTTTGGGGAAAAAGTCAAAGATACACTCTGTATAGAACAAACAATTACGTCTATAATCGCAGCACAATTAGATATTAGGTATTACTTATCTTATGCAGTTAAACAAACTGTACTTAATTACTTCCATTCTTTTTGCACCTCCCAGTATATACAGCTGGCACAGAAGTTTAGTTTCAGGTTCCTAATACCTTTTTAATGCTTTTAACCTTTACTATAAAAGTAATTTGCTGCACCACAACGTCAACCGCAGTATATAGAAATTACAATGTGTAGAGCATATTTATTGATCAGAAATATTTATTTTCATCGTCTAGTACAAACAGCATAAAATATACATGAATGGAAAATATTTAAATGATTTATAAGCAGAATGCATACATATTATTCAGATAGCTAAGCAAACATAATAAACCAGTACTTATTGTCAGAAAGCATATAAGCCACCAAGTAATAAAGTACCTAAATTGTGATTGATAGTCCTTTCGATGACACCTACCACTAATAACACTTAAAATTTAAATTTGACATCTGGGTTAATGCTTCTAGGGTGCCAATTCCACCTTTAACGATCATCTATTCCATAGGAAAAGATTAGGGATTGATGTTCATAATATCCTTTCTGAAGTAAATCTTATTTTAACCTTTAACGTTTCGATTTTTGAGGAAATTCCAGTCTTGCAGTGCCTGTTATTAAACTGTCGTTTTCTATAAACAAGCAATTTGTTTTTGATTTGAAACACAACTACAAAAAAATTCTCGTATGCAAGACATTCAGATATTCTAGAAAAACGATTATTTGTAGCTTAGTAATAAATATATCAAGTGTGTACTAAAAAAAAGGAGGAAATCGTTAGACTCTGTTTTATGTGGGTTAGATCGATACAAACCTCAGGAAACAATTTAAGTGACCCAAACTTTTTTACTTTGTAATTTGTTATTTGTTCTTCAAAGTAGTTTTGATGTAAAAGAATCCCAAGTGGTAATTATTGGACGCTTGATACTTATGAGCAAATATGACATGAACTAATATAAGTTAAGATTGTTATATTAGTTTGATTACATTTCTAAAACATATTCTTACGAAAAAACCAATACGAGGAAAAAAGTTTAATTTAGTTTTCCCGACTGAACTTCCAACAACGAAGTCTCAATTATGCTATAAAAAATATGCTGCCAGGGTTCACATGTCTCTCAATGTTATAGAAATCTCTCGCAAACTCGTGTCACTCTTCACCATTTCAGAAAATAAAATGAGGAAAGGATAGGTTAGAATTGGAGAATCTTTCTACACAAATCTTTTAGTTGTAACGAAACGACTTTTAGTGCAGCTGTTACAGTATTCGTGCATATGAAGCGAAACGCAAGATATCAATTATGCTTTTTTCTTGACATTCATATCAATGTGTCTTAACCAAATAAAGTTAGATATTAATTCTTTTCTAATTATAACTTCACTTAAAATATTTTCAGTTTAATTACTACAATTGTACCTGCTCAGCGTACAGTTACATGCTTTCACATTTTCTACTCCAGTAGGGGAAATGTTGTTCGATGTACTATATTTATGTGCTCGTTCTGGATATGAACTCCTTTAAAATGTTAGAGTGGAGTAAGGCAAACATTTGAAGTTTGCACTGGACAAAATTAACATCTAAAAGTTCCGTATTTTATTTCTTTTTTGGGATTTCTTCCTTGTGTTCCTCTTTGTCACAGAAATATCTCAGTTTGGGAAAAATTGAAATCGGGTAAACAAGAATTTCTTATAAGAAAATTACTTTCATATCTAAACAAATTCTCCCAAGCATTATCTTTCCCTGTTTTAAAGAGCACCCCAGTTTTAACGTTACTCAATTATTAATTATAAGATTTCGTCGCATTTTTTTCTTACGTTTACATGGATATAATTTAATCTTTAGACTTAAAGAGAATTCTAGAATATTAATATCATGAAGAAAACATTCAAATCGTAGGATTTTCGTAAATTATTTTGTACCTATGTTTTAATACTAAAAAATATAACATTCTCTTTCACTTGATTTTATGATTCAGTTATATTTTTATTTTAATTGTAATCTAAGGTTTTTTAAATCTATTTAGGCCTTTGTTCGCTTTTGAGAATGAGATATTTTTCGAAAATGATTGCCAGAACTTACAAAAAATAAAATCTTGTTAAGTGTTTTAAACATGTATGCTGCTTTATAAGAATAACTGAAATAAACAAAAGAAAATTGAAAAATTTATTACCGTGGACAGGATTTGAACATACGTTAGTCTACCTTTCTGTGGGCGTCTTAATCAACTAGACCACCAAAGCAGTATACTAGTGAGTAGTGGCCCTACAACGCTTAGGTTATGATCATGCAGAATTTTTGTTAAGGAACTCGTCACAGTCTAACCTCATATACATGATGTCCCTAAAGATAACCGACAAGCGTTGACAGCGGATTTCTGAGACAAGACCTAAGCCATTTAACCCAACTTACCTATAGGCTAAAGTCTTCCGTTCCTGAGACACAGGGTATCAAAATTGAATTTAGAGTTTCTTGTATCTTCAATATTTCAACAACAAGCCGAGATATAAAAATAAAATTTTCTACATTCTTGTTACTGTAAGGTATCTACCATTTTACGCAGATTTTTGACTGATATCCTTGTTAGAAGCAGGGAAGTAGGGAGGGTAGCTTATTATCTAAAGCAAATTCTTATGCCAGTGAAAAATGAAGAACTTTCCTAAATGTTTAAGATAACAATCGATTTGACAAAAATATTGCCTTTGCATTTTATTTCTAGAATATGTCACTTTCTGGTAAACATGAACTTTTTAAAATTTTTCGAATTCAACTGTCTAAAGTTGTCATATGTTGTTTCTAAAAGAGAATGCAATATTTGCATCGTATTAATTGACAGATTAAGAAATTAAGCCTTTTCTGTAAAGAACGCCGTTTCCAAGATCAGGGATTCAAATTTAATTTAAAATTTCGTTCTCAATTGATCTGTTTTCACGCATTCTTCAATCTCTAATCTACATACTAAGCCATCAGATTTGGAATCAACCATCATTAATGTTATTGAAAACAACTTGGAAGGTAGACGTTGCTTGTTCTTTTCTGAGTATAGATGCTTTATCTGCTATCAATACGTACGGTGTATATTAATTTGAGTGTTTGAAATAGTGTTCCCTTCGAGTCGAATAAGTCGAAACTTTGTCGGAAATTAAAAAGTATATCCTTCATTGTGCGATCCAAAGTCGCCAACATCAACCGCTTTGAAATAATAATTATGACATTACAACAAGCTACTGGTATTATGTTAACCTCTGTAATTAGAAAATAAGAAACCACTGTGCGCTGGGAACTGAACTTCGAAGTGTTTGCCATTTGTAGATATTACAATAAATTTTTGAATAAGTAGTTTTTAATTTGGCTTTACCTAATGCCCCTCCTATTCAGATGGATATATTCTAGGTGAGAAAAAAGTATTGCTATTGTTTTTCCATCATTACTATTGGGTTGTTGAAGATAGACAGAAGACAGAAGAAAGAACATCCTAAAGAGCCCTGTAGCTAAAGAAAAAGTCGCAGGGAGCCAGATCGGGTGAATACGGGGAGTGCGGCAGCAATTCATAACGCAATTCATGCAGTTTGACGGCGACAACTCCAGATGAATGTGCTGGTGCGTTATCGTGGTGAAACAGCACCTTCTTTTTTGCCAAATGCAGCCGTGTCTCCTTCAATTTTTTGTCGAAGCTGTCTAATAACTCACTGT
>VTPC01007931.1:0-14332 GCA_011009095.1 Ignelater luminosus
AAATAGTTTGTTGTTTCAGCTTATTTTCATTTTCCGCTCTTCCTACATTTTCCTTGTGAATAGCGGTCTTCGTATGTTGTAATACATTATACTTTTTGTCGCAATGGATCTATTAAAACGAGCATTAAAGAGTATTATATTTGAAATCTAATCTACTCCTTACCGTTTTAACACATACTCTGCAAAATAGTCTACTACCGTCCAGCCTTGTTTCTGGTATATTCTTAATCCACTCTTCTACATTCGTTTTAACTTTTGGCATTGCGGCACAGTCTTATTTTATTAAAAACAGAAGACAACACAAAAGATTAAGTTATAATAAAATGAAACGAAACTTTTTCAATCTACCAGCAACATTACATTCACGCACGATACCAACACTTTAAGTAACCCAGTAAAACTGAAGCATTTGTCAAATAAATCTTAAAAGCTATAAGAACTAACTGTTTTCACAGTTAATGCTACCTGCTACAAAAATAATCTTTCAGCGTTGTTTCTTCATTCTCAAGCCCTCCATCCAAAAGTCAACTAATTTTATCATAGGAAGTAAACGTGATACATGATAAGTTATAAGAGTTATTTATTTAGTGGTTAAGCGTGCTCTGCATGCGTGATTAAATGTCTCGACTAGTAAATTTCTTATTATACTAAACAATAACAAGTTAAGATTGATCATTGCAAGAATTGCAGAGAATTTGGTAATAATCTAAAAGATCTAAAAAATATTATACTAAAGCTGCAGGAAGATATCCAAGCTCTAAAGACAAGAAACTCAAAGTTAAGGCAATCAGATGCATCAATCAACTTTGAAGAAGTCGTCAGCGAGATTGCAGCTTGTAGAAAGCATAAAGGTAATTTAATTGTTTCTAGTTTTGAAGACCTAATCAAGAACGGCCAGCACCCAATCGAAATAATCATAGGTAGTGACCATGAAGATGTTTCCGAATTAAATTTTAAAATAGTATCATTGTTCTTGTCGATGAGACAAGCTGAATTTGACTAAATCGTGCTGTCTGAGACGTGGCTTACGTATGACATACTTCGTAGTAAGTTGTTTATCGTGTTTTAATTAACTAACCAGAAACATCATATTGCATGTGTAGTTTTAAATTCTAGTTACAACAATCAAACTTTTCCCAGCATTGATATGTTGTTTTGTAAATGTACATACTTTATATTATAAGGTGAGTTTCGTGTGAGTGTCGCCGACCACGGCGCAGAAAACTAAAATTCGTTCCTTTACCTCTTCCGCGCTAAGTAATATACATTCGTCAACTTTCATTCGTTCGCCAGTTCCCTTTCCCCAATTTTAACTCTACCTTCGCGCAGCAGCATGGTCATGAGTGTTTGCAAGATCTCTACCTCTCTCCATTGCAAATGATGAATACGAAATGTTTTTGAAGCATTAGAGCAGAATGATATTTTGCAATCTAATAATGTCATATTATTTGATGATTTTAAAATCTCGAACTATATAAGCATCGATACCCGTAATAGGCAAAAAAAACAACTAAATGTCTTTTATTTGGAGCTTCATAAACCTTATCTGCACTTGTTTTACCGACATACGAATATGTTGCAAAATGTTATTTGTTTACAAGAACTGTTTTAAAGCCAACCAAGGCAAGTAAGGACCCAAATGCGTCTGATTTAAGTAAAATACTTGCAGTGAAAGTAGTGAATATTTGGAAAAAATGAGTCAATTCCAACAGTGTCTCATACCATGGTTTTGTAACTGATAAGAACACATCATGACAGATACCCTTAACTTCTGCAGCCATTTAAGAGACGCCAAAATGAGAAAAAGTATCAGGAGAACTTGGCGAATTTTTGTATTGAATGCAGAAAGAGCGCGAGTTTCTTTAAAATCAACGCTGTTTCCGAAAAATGTGCATTGGAAATGTGTATCAAAAGGAAACAACAGCTTTGCAAAAAAATATTTGAAAGAAAGCATCTAGAAGAGAAAAAGCAAGCTGCTGCTAGTTCAGAATTATCTTTTACACCTTCCAAATGACTAGAAGAGCTTGTACGAGCTGATACGGTAGAAAGCGACTCATGAAGTGTAAATGAGAACTAGGGTACTGTTGCTTCAATTTCGAAGCAACCTCAGGTTTGTATCATTCCAAAGCGGATGCATCTTTGTCTTCCTAATGTAGCAAAAATAAATCATCGCTTTGGTTTATCTGATACAGCAGCTGCAGCTATAGCAACTGCTGTTCTTCAAGATGTTGGTCTTGTATCGAAAGCAGATTCTGATAGCGTTATCGATAGAAGCAAGTTGAAAAAATAACGAGGAAAGCAAAGGCAGTCTGCTTTAAGAGAACGTGAAAAGAAACTGTTTGATGAAACAAACAACAAAACAATTGTAAATGAGAAGAAAGGTAGCAATCACTATACGAAAGTTGTAATGGAAAAACATATTTCTGTAGTAAGTAAACCAGAATCTATTTTTATTGGACATACTTCCTCGTTAAGTGGCTCATTTAAAAATATCCAAAGAGATATTGCCGACTTCTTAAGAAATAAATACATTTCCCCAGAAGATCTGATTGCAATAAGATGTGATCGAATAGTGGTAAATGAAGGAAGAAAGGGAGGAGTTATGCGTCTGTTCAAAATGTGCCATGGCACATGCTACAAAGCATGGATAGAGTTACAGGTGAACCTATTTTGCGGATCAGAATCCAGAGACGGTTTGATTGCAGCGACGTTACAATCAAGAAAAATAATGTATTTTCTTAACATAAAATCTGACTATAATATAGAACACAATCTCAATAAAGGTTAATTTTGATCTATACTTTTATATATTAACTATTAGAGGGTAGAAACTTTTGATATTGAATTGACTTTTGGGTAAAACTAATACAAAGCAGCTAACTATCGTGTCTCATTATGATATATTGTTTTTACACTTTCCTTAAGATATTCGAGGGGTCTGGGATCCTGAAGAAAACGTTCAAATATCTTGTAATTTTTACAGTTACACTCATGTATACACAACTTTTTCGCATTATTAGAAATGTTTTTTTCTCGAGCAATTTTACTCCATCCTAGTAATCAGCCTATCTGGTATGTGCAAAAGAAACGTGAACTTCTCTGCAACAAAAATCAAAAAGTCTACCATTCTAGAAAGACCAATTTTCTGAATCAAGACCTCGATATGTTTTACAATAAGTTTTACCAAGTAATTTATGTTCATGTATACCTTTATATACAGTATGTCCGAAAAGTATGGAATAACCTATATATCTCAGTAAATATGCATTTTATAGAAAAATGTTTTTTATAAAAGTTGTTTAGTGTTCAGTTTTACATTACAGGGCAATATCAAATAACTATTTTGTACAAAAAAACAAAAGCGCAACGAATAGTTAATGCTTCAATGTTTTTTAATGGTAAGGTATCTTTTTATTGTACTCATTTGACAGAGAATGTTTTTCTCTTTTCAATAATGTAAAACTTTGATACACTTGCATAAGTAAATTTTGATTAAAACGCGAAAAATTGTTTGAAAGTTCATTTCAATATTCATCTGTTACGAATTGAAAATTTTGTATAACTACACTCTACAGTTCATAGAAGGTGTTCAAAGTGTGCACCACTTGCAGCTTGGCAATGATAAAGTCGTCTTTCAAATTCGTTTACTGCATTTTGAATCGTTTCTGGTGCGATAGCTGTAATCTCTGTTTTAATACGGTCTTTTAAAGTTTCAATATCTTCAGGCATATCGACATAAATCTTATTTTTGAGATGGCCCCACAAAAAAAATCAAGTGGACTTAAATCCGGCGAGCGAGCTGGCCATTCTACTGCACCTCTTCTGCCTATCCATCGATAAGGGAAAGTATTATCAAGAAACTGTCGGACATTAATACCGAAATCAGGAGGAGCCCCGTCTTGTTGCATCCATATTCTGTTATGGGATACATCTGGATCTAGTTCATTAGGAAATAGAACAGCTAAAGCAGGAACTAAGTCAAATCTTAAAAAATCTAGATAAGCATCCGCTGTTAAATTATGTTCTATAAAAAAAGGTCCCAGAATTTGGGTTCCAATAATTCCTGCCCAGACATTGACTTTCTGCTGATATTGGGTGTGCCCTTCTACATACCAGCCAGGATTTAGCGAAGACCAGTAGCGCGTGTTTTGTTTGTTAATGGTACCATTCAAACAAAACGTTGCCTCATCAGTGAAGAGGATATTTTTATGAAAATTTGCATTTTCCAGAAGCCTATGTGTCATTTTTTTGCAATATTGCAATCTTCGATCTAAATCATTTTCTAATAATTCTTGAACTATACAAGGTTTATACGAATGCCATTTCTCCTTTCTTAGAACTTTGTGTGCAGTGGATTTCTTCAAAGTATGTTCACGAGCAATTTGTCGAACAGAAACATGTGGATTTTCCACGACAGCCAACATTATATTCTCACGTTGTTCATTATTTAGAGCTTTAGGTCTGCCCGTTTTTGGGCGATCTTTGACAGAACCCGTCTCATGAAATTTATGCAAAATTTTACTTACAGTAGACTGAAAAATATGGTATTCGGGGTGCACGTTATTAAACAAATTGCAAACTTTCTCCCGTGTTCTCCTTCTGTCTCCATATCCCAGCATTATTAAAATTTCGATACGATGTTTTTCTGATAAATGATCCATAGCAAGTCGTATTTTTGTAACTTTGTTATCCTCACGTTAATCAAAATGCTTAAATTAATTAAACAAACAAGTCGACAGTTCTTATGATCGGAACTACCATAAGTCCTTAACCGAACATATTTTCTTAGACAGTTCTTAGAAGAGATAATTTAATAAAATCGCACATTTAACCACGTAAAGAAAGATAATACCAGATTTCTATTTTGTAGGACAAAAAAGATAAAAATGTAATTTTCAAGGAATAAGAGAGAGTTTTGCTTTAACGTCGCAATTCACAAATTTTCCTAACATCCTTTTTTAAAAATAGGGATTGCTATGCTTGGTTTCCATTGCGACGATGTTGTAAAACTCTTATAAGCTCTTTTCCTTCAGATCTAAGCATCTCATTTATTATATGAGCTAGCACAGCAGCCTTTTTATTATTTAGTGTGTTTACTTCTTCTTTACCTACAATGATTTTTTTGTTCGATTTATTTACATTTTATGTATTGTGTGTTGTTTTGTTAAGTTGTTGGTGGAACGGATTTTTAAAGTATGTCGTCCATTATTCTAGAGGTATTTTGTTTGTTTGTACAGTATATTAAATTGTTATTTTATTTTTCCTTCATGTATCCTAGTTTTTTGAGTACTGCTCCAAATATTCTTGTTTTATTTGTCTTATTTCTGCATTTGCTACATTTTGTTGTTGAATATACAAATTCCAATTTTTGGGAGACTTGTCTTTGATAAAACGTAAGTACGGGGTCTTCTTTCCCTTTGCTATTTCTATCACTTCTGGTGTAAATCATGGTGTTTTGTTTCAATGATGTATATTTACCTCCTTGTGTCCTATTGCTTCTTTGGTAGCATCTAAAATATTTTTCCTTATTGTCTCCTATTGTTCGTCAATTGTTGCATTGTACTGTTGTGTACTTTATCGTAATTTTCCATTCAGACGTGCTTGGTACGGGTTTTCATTTGTGAAAGATTCAATGTTAAATTTTTCAACAATTAGAGAATTCGCTTTTTATGCATCTGGTATCTTGACCCTGATCTTGCATGATGCTAAATTGTGATCACTGCCTATGTCAGCTGAGTTCCAGCGCTCTTACCTCAAGTATTTGATTGGGTTGTAATTCTCTACAAGTATGTATCTGACCTTGTTTTCGATTGATCTGAATTTATTGTCACATACAGTTTTCTGATTAATCTATAAAACAATTGCGCATCTTAAACTTGGTTCTTCTTATCTTCCGTCCGTAATATTTTGTATTTTTTATGACAATTTTCCTAAATATTAAAAACTGAAGCCGTCTCTGGTTAGAAAAAGAAAAGCGTTTCTTGTATTCTTGCCTTTGAATTAAAAAGTGAAAGTTAAGGAGATTTACAATGTTTGAAAATTTGTAGCGCAAGAATGAAAATGTACCAGATGTGCTTATTTTCTTGAAACTAACGCAGGTGTAGTAGCACAATGAACAATAAATGCCATCATAAGCTACCCCCTGGACATTTTACAACTTTCCTCTCTTAAATTTAAAGTTGGGGAGATTAAAGAAATTGCCGTAGCCAGCCCCAAACATGTTTAACATGCAGGGTTGTTGAAATGCAATTAGTAAAAGAACAATAGCATAATTTATGTCACGAACAATTAGACTCCAGTCTGACAAGCAACATTTTAATCCCTTATTATTATTTAGTCACTTGAATAGAAAACATTTTAAATGGCAACGGATGCACCTACTACTTAAATGCAACATGCATATGGAAGGTACTACTAACTATCGCCTTTGTATTTAATTCAATTGAGTAAATTCAACCAATTTTTATTTATGTAGCATAATGATTATTGAAGTTTTTGATTCTTTGGAATTTTACAGAAAAAAGTCACTAACAGAAAATTTTTATATTTTTCCGTTTACAAATTAAAAAGTAGAAGTTATAAACGTGTCCATTGGTTATGTATGGCATTGTAGAAACCACAAAAACTATTATACCCCTCAGATAAATAGCAAGAGCTACCTGCCAATGATAAGGACAGTCAGTCAACGCCTATCGATTTTTTCTTAAGTAAAAGTATGAAAGCGGGACCGGCTTGGCCTAGAGATTAAATTTCAATTCCATTTTTCTCGGAAACTATGCAACTTCTACCTACCGTTTTTTATTGCAAATGCATGTAGTATCACACCGCTATCAACCTTTAAGAGGATACCCTTTATTTCGGAATCACCTTGTATAAAGTAACTTTTTGAAAAAAACAATTTGGATATGGAGCAAACGCGCTAGCTACAGAACAAAAAAATTGGCATTTATTTAAAATAAGCAGTAAAAAGATTAGAAAGCGAGGTGACGGGATGTTTTCTCGGGACCCAAATTTTTTTCAGGGATCCTGAAAACGAACTGCAGATGGAGGACTAAGAAATTGTTTACAGACTAATTCTTGTGAATTTATGTAGTTTTTTATCATGATTTTCATTTATCTTGAAATATATTCAACAACACATACGGTCAGCGGTATCGTCAACTACCATGCAACATGTAGCACCGCTGTCGATTTGATAGCGACTAAACCGACAGTTTAATTAATGTATAAAATAATATTTTAAACAGATAATGATTCTTTATCATTATTTTTGTAACTTTTCTATAGGTTGTTAATATATTTTCTACACTAAAACAGAATAATTGTGCGTTTTGACAAACGTGTATGCTAAGCTTGTAGAAAAATTGTAACAAAAATATCCTGTCAAACAATTCTTGTATGTGTTTTCTAATAACTGATAAATCCATTACATGATATTCTTGTCTTGCCTTGCCCTTGCGCTTGCCCTTGCCATCGTCATGTCAATTCAATTTCATTGTAATTTTTTTTAGGTGTTCGTGCCAACGTGTGTCGTTTTACCTTTGGTAATTCTATTTTGGTTAATATTCATATTGTTACTAACTATAATACAATAAAAGTGAGGTAATGTAATACATACTCAAAATATATAAATGTATACGAGTATATGTAACATAATTAATTATTTAGATTTTAAACGTGACAGCACCAACAATTGATCATAAGATACAATGCCCACAAATAGCTACTGTCGTCACAACACTTGGCAAGTGGTTTCAAATATTTTTACCTTATATATAAGGTAAACGCACCAATACTCGGCCACCTAAACAATATTTGAAGTTCAAACTCGTTTTAAATTTGAAATTAAATTTATTAGTAAAACTTTCTGTATAGTTATGCACAGATGAATGATATACATACGTACCCAATCAGCAAAAGTTATAAATCGTTTACTTTTATATTTAAAAAAATGATTTATTAAAAGAAACCGGCCTTTGAATAAACAAAGCTGTAAACATCGTGTAAACGTAATGATTAAACATGTACAAGTTCTTGGAAACTTTATTTGGATCATGTGTATAGAAAATAAAATCTCCATACTAAGCCAGAAAATTTGATACATTTTAAATGGTACCATAAAGGGCATTTTTTACAACCTGTTTTTCGGATGATTTTCCACTGATTAAACCTTCTTGGCACTTTACATTTAATTTTTATATTGACTAACATCAAATAAATGATAGAAAGATAAGTAAATGTAGATAATAAATAAACGAAATTCAATTAAAAGATTGAGAGATAATCGTACAAAAGTTTCAATATCTAGTGCTCGACAGTTGGAGGCCGCAAATGGTATCCGGTCTCTCTTATTTTTATATTTGTTTAATTAAAATCCGATTTGTTGTATTTAATATGAAGGAGTACTGCTTTGATTTAACAAAAAAGATTTTTACGAAAATGTTACCGAAAATCTTACTTAGAATACCTTTAACAAAAACTCACTAAAATCACTTTCTGGAAATAATTAAAGGCTGATAAATGAGATAATTTTAATTTGTTGGAATTAATTAATGAAACATAATACTTAAAACTAAGGATAGTAAATAATATAAAGTTGAAAATCGCAATTATTTCAGCTGGCATCATAATTTATTTGTAAAGCAATAATTTATTAGACGGCGGGCTACTGGAACCGTAAGCATTTAGGTGTGTTTACCCTACCACATAATGTGAAGATAGTAAGTGTTATGCTCTTCAAAAAGCAATCAGCAGATTTAAACGGAGTCTACGAATTTATGGATATAATAGAAGATAGAGAACGTCAAATGGCAAAAAAATCGAATCCTATAATGGTGGAAAATATGAACGGTAATACTGTTCTTATACGATTAATTATGTGTTTAATATTTATTATCTATCGAATTTCATTCTGCTCCTGCCGATCGGTTTTCTCCAACACGAATCTTCAACCCTACAATCAATCCAATGATTCCAGCAATAACAAAATATTAGAACACTTGGGTATGGTGATACTCTTTAAGGACATTAAATGCGATTACAATATGTAGTACGTTTTGGTATAATGATTAATGTGCAGTTATATACAGGGTGGCCCAACGAAAACGAAACAGACTGAGTAACTCCCATAACAATAATTTCTCGAAAAATACGAATTCACGTCGATTTGTATTCGGAAGGCAACATTTGCTGACGTACAATTCAAACCCTAAATTTCAACCTCCTATGCGGGGCGTTAACCTCTTAAAAATTTCTAATATAAAGGAGTTTCAAGCGGTATATCATTAAAAAGGCCTTTCAATTCTCCGTCTCCTCATGCCTCTTCTGCCCCGTTTTAATTTTTAAATTCCGTCAATTTGTTTGGAAGACGCAGGATGTGAAATTTAAAACATAGAAGACTTCATGATTTTTAAATTTTTATATACGAGGGCTGTTTGACGGAAGTGTGACATTTCAATAAAAAACAGGTTTAGTCTAGATTTTTTTTATTATTTTTCAACATAGTTCCCTTCAAGTGCTACACACTTAGTCCAACGACTTTCCAATTTCTTTAAGCCGTCTGAGAAATGTTCTTTTGGCAACTCGTCAAAATAGGCCTCCGTTGCAGCAATAACCTCTGCATTTGATGTGAATTTTTTTCCTGCGAGAGATTTTTTCAAATTCGGAATAAAAAAAGTCGCTTGGGGCCAGATCCGGTGAGTATGGTGGATGGGGAAGCAATTCGTAGCGTAATTGTACCAATTTAGCGGTCGCAATTGCGGATGAATGAGATGGGGCGTTGTCGTGATGAAAGAGCACTTTCTTACGTGCCAAATGTGGGCGTTTCTTCTTTAAGATAACATCAAAACGGGTCAATAAATCAGCATAATATTGGCCAGTTATTGTTTTACCCCTTTCCAAATAGTCAATATGGATTATGCCTTTAGAATCCCAAAAAATAGTCGCCATAACCTTATTAGCCGAGTGACCAATTTTAGTCTTCTTTGGTGCACGTTCGTCTGGTGAAATCCACTGTTTCGACTGTTCCTTTGTCTCAGGGGTGTGGTGGTGGATCCAGGTTTCGTCAACAGTCACATATCGGCGAAAAAACTCAACTGGATTACGTTGTAACATGACCAAACATTGATTTGAAAGTTGAACACGAATTCTCATTTGGTCTAACTGTAAGTAATCGCGGCACCCATCTTGCCGATACCTTTTTCATATGCAAATGTTCGTGTAAAATATTATGCACCCGTTCGATTGAGATGCCAATAGCATCAACTATCTCGCGCACTTTCAAACGTCGATCAGCCATTACCATATTATGGATTTTGTCAACGATTTCCTTAGTAGTGACCGTTTGTAAGGGCCCGGAGCGTTCACCATCATCAGTGCTCATACGGCCAGTTTTAAATGAATTAAACCACTTGGAAACCATTCCATGCGATGGAGCAGATTCACCGTAATATTTCCGTAATTTCTCCTCAGTTTCTTTCACTGTTTTTCCACGTAAAAAATAATGTTTAATTAAAACACGAAATTCACGTTTTTCCATATTTACAAAATAGCACAAACTTAATTGATTTCTATAACTGTCAAATGTATACTATTTCACAGATTGACATGAAATTTGGAGGTTAAGCCTCTAAAAGACTGACGTATATGCTAATGTTTTCGATTTACCGATATCAGCGCCATCTAGCGGAAAGTCACGCTTTCGTCAAACAGCCCTCGTATGTATGACATTTGGTCTCATTGAATTTGACAATCTTGTATCTCTTTGAGACAAGTCTGTAATGTTTATTTTTTATTTTCCTAAAGTGGGAACAAGTGAATTTTCTAGTATCTGATATTTTAAAAACAATGAATTCTTATGTTTTGTAATGGTAGTGATTACGGCTTTAAATAACACAAACATGTGTTATAAACTTTTCTCGATATACTAACTTAACCCAAGATTATCTGTGAAGAAATTTAGTTTGTAGTACAACCTAAAAGTATTGTTGCATAGTACCTTTTGTTCTATTTAAATAATACGTGACTTAAGTCAAAAGTTCTTTCCCAAATTTAAAATAATCATTCATCATCATTTGCTTATTGATATAGTTAATTTCACTGCGTGACAATTTAAGGTGATTTTCTTAGAGCATTTATAAAAATAGCTACTTTTCAATCAGTGTGAATTTACAATTAAAGTTTTAAAAAGACAAATATTGTAGCACGTACCGTTTTTGTGTTTTGACTAGTCCTGATAAAATCAAAGAAAACATATAAATGAATATTCAAAAAACTTTTTTCTATTAGTTTGCTTCTAAACCCAAGGATTGTATTATTGTAATTAATTATCGTGCTCGTAGCTTGTAATAGAAAGCACAATTTACATTAGCTCTTTCTTACTTCCTTCTTTTATTCTCCATTGGCATATTTTGGCATGTCTTTAGAAGAAATTAGCTATTGTATTACACTCTACTTATATACACCGTGTTCGTTTTAACATTTGCTATAGGAAATTGGTATGGGAAATCTGATATATGCCAAATAGTTCGTTCTGGAATAAAAGTCGGTGAAATTAATAGTTCAATCGATAGATAAGAAATTCTAACGTACTGTCCATAAATATTACCCTTAATAACAATCCCAATTCTTCAGAAATTATAATTTCATTAATTACTTGCAAAACATTAAGTTAAAAGCCAAAAACTGAAAAGTCGACGCGACTTGCCTCCGTGGTTCAATGGTTATTACTGCTTGCTAAACCGCACGGGCTCTTCGAATGCAAGATCGAACCTCGTTATAAGCAAAACTTTTTTTTAATTTTATTTGTCATTAATCTATAATTTAATAACAATTTAAATAATTTGTTATTATTTTTGTATTCGAAAAACGTACAAGAAATAATAAATTAGAAATAAAAACTGATGATGCTTTTTCATACTGCATACAACAAAAACCAATTTTTACAATATTAAGGGTAATATTTTTAGACAGTACGTTAGAATATCTTATCTATCGATTGCAACTATTAATTTCACCGACTTTTATTCGAGAACGAACTATTTGGCATATTTCAGATTTCCCATACTAATTCCCTATAGCAAATGTTAAAACGAACACGGTGTATAATACATAACTGGTTGTCTATAACAGTAATAAAACGTTTACTTTATGTTACTAATACAATAATGTTATAATATTGCAATACTTCCAGCCGGCCCTAACTACAAATTGTCAAGGTTAAAATTCAAATGTTTTGCTACAGTCCGTCCAATCTTGAAAACAAGGCTGCTTTCAGCCGCCACTAACATTTCACTATCATAGGGATTACATGAGTCATTAAAGCCAACGGGTAAGTATGCAACAGAAACATAAAAAAGATATCCGTTATAAAATATTTTAGTCTCTAAATTCATAGTCAAAGTTTAACAACTTAGCCATGGTTTTTTATTATTTATTACAAAAATCTCGCTATATTGGAAATCACTGAAATAATGTGTAAATGTATCTATCATATTTAAAGATTCTGTGGATTCAATAATCTATTTATGCATTTTAAAAATGCAGTTTTTCAACAAAACCATGTAAAATAATTATTGCTTTTTCCTCTAAAAGCGATTGCCATTTTATTTATAGTTTCAATACAAACAGCTAGCACATTTCACTAATCGGGATAGGTCGAGCAATAAATTTTCAAATAAATCTTTTTTGTAGTCTATCAGAAAGAATTTATTAATGCTACCTGCAATAAAAATAAATCTTGCAGCTTTCTTGAATCAGTTCCAAGTCCTCCATTCAAAGGTCAAGTAGTATTACTATCGGAAGTAAACGTGATAAATGATGAGTTATTGAGTGGTGGTCAAGTAAAATAAAAAAACAACCTTCTCTCTCTTTAATATACTCAATTCACTTTATAATTTATCAGTAGACACTTCCGTTATAATTTTTAATTAAAAAAGAACTGTGTATTTGTATTTACAAACATCTCATATTTCTTACAAATTCTAATTTCCTTTTAAACTTGAGATTTTTTACTTCTGATGATATATGTGCGTACTTCATCAAACATTAATTCTGATATTATCGCTTTATTTGATGAAAACATCTACCCGCCTTTCGTTACTGAAAGGCTACCTCCTGTGAATACTAACACGGTTATGAATTATGACTGATGAAGGAACACCTAAGTTTCAGTAGGGAATTCTTTGAATCAACTTGAAATTTCAAACCCTTTCAGTTTGAATAATGCCCTGATTATATTATATTGTTTAAAAAATAATTACATTTAATTTTTTAATTTTTTTTGCTAGTTAGTGCTACTACAGCCAACGCACTTATGTAGATTTCGAGGATATTGTAGAATTGAATTTTTTTTTCTAACAAGCTTTCAAGTTATTTGAAAGCTAAGCAAATATTTATACTAAATGTACCTAAAGCAACTTTTTGAAAAAAATTAATTTAGATGTGGAGTAAACGGGCTAATCACAGAACATCAATTTAGTATTTACTTAATTATGTAAAGAAAGTAAGAAATAAATGCGAGATTAGTAAACTAATTTAATCGTTATATATAGATCAAAAGTAACTGCTAATACGACGCTATGCGGTGTAGACTACACATAATACTATCAGATATTTGATCTCAAAGGTAAGTCAAAACCATTTTATTATCTTAGTTTTTTATTTTTATTTATACTTTAGTTTTTAATGTCAATTAATATGTTTCATAAGAAAGGCAGAGACAAAATACACACCAGCACCTGTTTTATTTCGATGTTGTTTAATTTGACATAAATAACGTTGTAGACAGTATCTTATCTTAAAATGCAGTCACTTTTTTGGATGGATCTATTACTGATTGCATAAAAATGAGCGACTCGATTAAATATCTTGAATCAACATTTAATGATGAAATCATTTTTGACAAGTTTGCATAAAAATATCGAACAGTTTTGTAGTAGCCCTTTGCTTAACACGGGGAATCTGTTAAAGATATTATTGGTCTACCTGCAAACACTTCAAGTAATATGATCTATGCTTTACGTAAATTTAAAGACCTCGACATAATTAAATTTAATTGGAAAGCTTATATGCAGCATTTTAATATTTTCTTCCTGCTGCAAATGAATTTTTAGATGTTTAAGAAATAGACTAGGGGAAATATCATTTGATGATTGATGTTCCAGAAAAATCAAAGACAAGCAGGAATTTTATTCACACAACATAACGGAACTAACTCATGGTTATACCATAAAAAAGACTTGTTTTTATCACAGTGACCTACTACAATTATTAAACTAAACAGAAACTACGTGAATTTAAATGATGTCCCTGAGAACTGCAGTACTGGAAGCAT
>VTPC01007932.1:0-11761 GCA_011009095.1 Ignelater luminosus
TTTTTTGCGTTTATTGACTTGTTTACAGTAACCGTAAATCTCAAACATAAGTTGAATTTTCACCAACTTTTTACTCCTCAAATATTCTGCAATAGAGGATTCTTTTAGGAAATACTCAGCATAATCATTTTTTAATAAATCTGGCAGTTATGATTGCTTACCATATTAATGTTTTGAGAAAACGTGCTGCTACGCCTAGAACACGTAATATTTATTAACATAATAAGAAAAAATAATCACAACGAAATCTAAAGCATTTTTAGGACTCTAAAATCGGGATTTTCAAGTTTACTTGAGAACGACCGACGCATTCTATGCAAAAGTTATAAACCTAATTTATTTCCAAATTCTGCAGACTTTTTAAAAATGGCAGAATTGTTGATACTTTCAATGGCAGTATTTCTTTGAAATATCTTTATCTGCCAGTGATTTTCGTCCACTTTATAAAATATTAAGAAAACAAAGTTTTATTTATCAATTCGTTGATATCAGTGCTTTCTTAGAATTTAATGCTGCGTTTGCGAAAAGTACCAATAACACCGCTAAAGTTTCACTAAATCTTACAACTCATATAAGCTGTCTGCGCTAAGCTGAGTCTGTTTCAGAAAACCGATCGGTATGAAGACATGGAGTCATGAAATGGCCTTATTGCATTGCAGTAGTTGGTAGCATTTCTTTCTAGAACTAGACATCGTTTCATATAAATTTAAATAGTGTCGTGTGTCTTTCAGCGTTCCTAACTGCCTTATTGAGACGCTGGATGATTCTGTCCTGCTATATACTCTGACAACCATTGTCATATATAAATCTTGAATTTTAATGCAAAAAGTCTGGGTGAAATATGTGAGCATAAATCTGCAAAGTATTTTTTTTAATATGGAACAAAATATTCGAACAAATGCAACAATATAAAGCATGTGCGAAAAGTCGTGGCAGAAAATAGGATCTTTAATTTAGTAGGCTTAATTCTTATTTATTTATAACAATTACAAATTTTTAAATACATGGTAATGCCTCAAATAAAACCAAATTGTAACAGCACAGATAATGGATCTTGGTCTCTTCAGCAACATTTTGACTTACTTTTTGTCAAATTCTTTTGAATCCTTGAAGATTTTTCGCAGGTTGTTTTCGTTTCTTGTACTGTTGTTTGCACAAAGCCCAAATTTTTCCAATTGGTCTCCTTTGGCTCGTAGCCATATCGGGTTAGAACAAAAGTTTTCAATTTTATAGTGTTCTTTAATAAAAGGAAGTAAACGCTTCAACATATATTCTTCCGTTAATGGTACCACTTGTAATGAAAGGCTTGGAGGCTCTTCCTTCTTCATCAATTACCTGCGACACTAAAGATTTTTTATAAAACTTCGTTTTCTGCTTGAAGATGTTTTTGTCCTTAATGTGTGAAATGTCCTTATAATTAACAAAACTATTTCCGGGCACTTGGGACGGATCTACCGGAACGTATGTTTCATCATCAATAACTAATTTTTTCGCGTCTCCTGAAGAAATAAGTTTTTTATAGAGTTTACCTGCTCTCTTCTGAACTCTAACTTCTTCGTCTTCAGTATATTTTGGGGCGGTTTTCTTTTTTCTACCAATAATTCCTTCCTTTAATGTCCAATATTGTAACGTAGAAGGTGCCACACTTAATTTTGTAGCCACTTCTTTCACACTTGTTTCGGGATCCTTCTCAAATACTTTGGTCATTCTTTTTATTTTCTCATTGGTCATAACGTCAGCTTTTCTTCCCGGAATTGTCTTGAATTTTAAAGAACCAGTCTGCGTATACCTTTTTACTGCTCGTCTAATCGTGCTTTCGCTGTAATTTTGATTTCAGTTTCAGTGTTCTTGAAAGACCTTCTTTATTCTGACGGTAAAAATTAACTGTTGTAGTAGCTCGAAATTGCTTTTCATTTAAAGTACTCATGTTGACAGCTAAACTTTCAAATTTTTCTCACAGTTAATTGAGAAAGTGGAAATGCGACTGCAGTACTTTTGTTTATTTTAAACGCCGCCTACTATGTTAAATATCAATACTAATTTTCTGTCGCGACTTTTCGCACATACTTTAATATGTATAATATGTGCAATAAGTACAAACTTTTGAATTTGAGTTTGGAAATAAGGTTTATTTTTAAATTTAATTTAATAAGATGCAAAAAAAGGAATGAATTACCAACAAAGATTGATTAACTGTAGTGCTTAGGCGTCGTTGTACTTATTCTAAGTTAAAATCAAATCTTCTAACAAAGACAACAAGGTAGGTTGTGCAATCAGTTAATACTTTGTAGGAACAAAATTCAACGACTAAGTTAAAACATTGCAAGACCAAGATGAATATGCAAAAAGTGCAAAGATATGCATTTTGCATATAATCTTAGCTTTAGTCATACTCGTGCAAAGAATAAGTACTTTAGTAAACTATCCAGGGCTCATAGCCAAAATAAAAAAAACCACAAACAATTTTAAGCTTTTCAAAGTAAATACTAAATAATACATCCTATATTGATGAAAAGCAAATTCCATGGTAAATCTAAATACGAGTACATGCAAATATCACTAGCATAGTGTGAAAGATAAAAAGTCAAAAAAGCAACGGTTTTTTAAAGTTTGTCTTTGCTTTATAAATAAGGAATAATCTGGCTTAAATGTGATGGTGCTTTAGTTAAAGTATTAAAGCCTCATTTTCTGTACACACCAACAAAGCCACAACAACATTTACTTGCTTCAAAAATATTTCTTTCTATAATGAGCAGAAGTTATGTTTTCAAAAATCGATTGAATATATCATCAGATGTGGTATTTGATATACTTTTTAATTAATTGTATTCCTTATGTAACCTGTTCATAGATTAAAGAACAAAAATAATAATGTACATATAATGGCAATAAACTGTAAACAGTTAGGTATTAAATGCTGTTGTATGTAGAAAACTTGTAAATTACATAAATCGAAAGGAAAAACAATATAATAAATACTGTGAAAGACTGGCAAGTATTTAGATTTTATCTGAGAGAAACTTGTATTGTTAAATATTGAAAATGCCGATGAGACATGATGTAAACAATTAAAGTTTAAAATTTCTCAGTATGTTTTATAACAAAGATATTCCACCAACTAATATAATCAAATACATATATTAGTAGAGTGATATATATAGTCTTCGAAGTTGTTTTGAACAGTTACACCTCTTTTCAATGTAACAAATGCTTAGATTCTTGAATATAAAAGGGTCTATAATCTATTGTTCCTAAAGAGGCTTTAATAGGTACGCTTATGTAACAAGATAGTTAATCTACCACATTTATTTACCAGGTGTATACCTATGAAATGAGACTTTCAGCTATTAGACCACAGTTGTCGCTAGGAGTATTTTTAAACTGTCCCAAATGTCTTATTTTTTTCGTCTGTCATCTGTCAACAATATTCAATTCATTGTTTGTGATGTTTCATACAACAACGCATTTTTTTCGCTCTTAAAAATGTCGAATTTCGTGTCTTCAAACTACGATTTGCGGACATCGTTGATTTTCTGTTATCAATTGAAGAAAAACGCTTCTCAAGCTCATCAAATGCTTATAGAAGCTTACGGTGGACATGCTCTAAGCAGAGCACAGTGCTTCAGGTGGTTTGAAAAATTCCGAAGTGGTGATTTTAGCGTGGAGAACGAGGAACGTGGCCGGCCACCGAAAAAGTTTGAGGACACCGAATTGCAAGCATTGTTGAATGAAGATGATGGTCAAACGCAAGAAATGATGGCAGAGCAGTTGGGAGTGACCCAAAAAACCATTTGCAAACGTTTGAAAGACATGGGCATGATTTTAAAGGTCGGAAGATGGGTGCCGCATGAACTGACTGAAAGGCAGCAAGAGCACCGAAAAACCACTTGTGAAATGCTGCTCTCCCGGTTTAAAAGGAAGTCTTTTTTGCATCGAATCGTTACGGGTGTATTTCTCCAATCCCAAGCGTAAACGATCGTATGGTCCGCCCGGCCACAAGCCAAAATCAACGGCCAAACCAAATCGCTTCGGCCGCAAGGCAATGCTGTGTGTTTTCTGGGATCAGCATGGTATGATTTGGTACGAGCTATTAAAACCAGGTGAAACAGTTGACGGTGCACGCTACCAACGACAATTGGCCGATTTGAACAGCGCTATACACCGAAAACGCCCAGAATACGCCGATCGGCGTCACAAAGTAATTTTTCTTGATGACAATGAACCACCACATCGAACAAGAGCGACCCGGGAATTGGTGGAGACGTACGATTGGGAACCGCTGGTGCATGCGGCTTACTCACCAGACTTGGCGCCTTCCGATTATCATTTGTTTGCATCGATGGGCCACGCACTTTCCGAGCAGCGCTTCAATTCTCACGAACAAGCCAAAAAATGGCTCGATGATTGGTTTGCGGCCAAAGACGGCCAATTTTTTTGGCGCGGCATTCACAAATTGCCTGAGAGATGGGTAAAATGTGTCGCTAGCGATGGCTATTATTTTGAAGATTAAATTTGTAACCATTTTTTGTTAATAAACGTTTAAAATTGAAAAAAAAGTCTCATTTCATAGGTATACACCTATGTATACCTTCGAGATAGTTTCATAAAGAATTTGTGTAGCTTTTGTTAAGAAAGTTTGATTCTTATAGACAACGCATCCTTCAACAACTGAAAAGTAATGCCAGCAACAGTAATAACAAAAACCAACTGTTCATTAGGCATATAAATTGAAAGTTACCTTTGTTGAGCTGCTAGAAGACGTTTTAAATAACATTACGTCGCTGCACATCTTGGTTCCTTGTTGAGATGATACAATTGAATATTTGTAACCAAAGTTTGATCATTTCAGAACTTTTTCAATCCAAGATTCAATTTGGTTGCCAATAAAGTTCTGCTGCGACCTATCATGCTACTCTGTCAAGTGTTTTCAATGAAGAAATGGGTGAAAACTGATAAAAGATATTCTCTAAAGTATTTCATATTATTTATTGTTAAAATTAACTTAGTATACACGATTAACAATACGTACTTACACTGAGAATTTCTGTTTTTGAATTTCTTATAAATAAACTGAAGAAGACTTAATGTCACGTTATGGGTATTTGTCAATTGTATGTTTCTTGAGTAACGTTTTCACATATTAAACGTATATTGACATAAAGTACTTTTTGACTGGTTGATTTCAGAAACGCGTTATTGATCATTTTGATTCTTCTAATACCGTGATTGTTTCTTAATCTGAGGTGATTTCATTTACTAAACATAGCAAAGCATATGCAGATACTTCTTAAAGGTATCTACTGTTTACAACTTCCTTTCAGTCGTTCTTGTAACTAGTAAGAATATATTGTCAAGTTTAGGTTTTGTGTCTTAAAGGTTTCCTCTTTTTGTTTTATTCTCGTACCTGCTTAAAGTACAGCTATCATGTTTTCACATCGACTAGTTTTCGACTAGAACTAGCCAGTCTATAAGAATGACATCTGTACTTTAAGCGAGTGCGCTTGTTGAGCAAAAAGAAGAAACTTGAATGTTCCGCGTTTTTTGCAGCTCTCTCTATGCTATAACATGTATTCTGAAAGTCCCACCATTCCAATTAAAACTTTGAGACTGCTTAAGTTTGTCGTTTGTTAATTTAGGTTTACAAACGTCAAGTTATAGCACAGATTTAATGTCAAATATTAATATTACACTACAATAAAAATGTTTTTTCTAAAACAGTCTTCATGTGTAAATCTGAATGTAGACACAAGCAAAACATATTTCTAGCAATTTTTGTAGCCAGTTTCAATTTATCAGATATTTCCATATGATTATAAGAACTTGACATTTGAAATCTCATTCATTTTTTAAAAACATAATTTCTATTGTTTAACTTTGTAAACACACGTTATAGTTAAATAACAGAAAACATCAGTTTATCTATGAGAAAATATTAGTAACTAACAGGGTATATCTTGAAGTAATCTGTTATTTTGTGAACTAAAATTAGAAGTGCAATTTAATTGATAAATGACAACACTAATTATGTAGACAATACACTCTAAGACGTGCCTTGATAACATATCGTATTCATAGGCAACTTGAGAATTCTTATTATTGAACATATCTAAATAAACAGAAACTTTTTATTTGAATATGCCAAGCTTTTGTAACATAAAGCGTCTGCCTTTTTAGTTAATATATTGCTTTTGCGTGAACTTTATTCTGCGTTGAACAAATTCAATTTATTTTTGATAGTGTTATTAAAACAAAGGCACAAAAAGTTATTGACAAAGTAAATACGGTTTTTACTGTAGTGAACAAATGTTTATTTGACTTACGTATATTAACAAATATTGGGAAAGCTCTAGTAAGCACAGCAGTATTATTCTAATTCATATTCATTCTGCGGAAGAGGGTTCTGTTTATGAAATACGACAGAAAATAATATACTTTCGTATGTTTTTTCTATTCAATGTTGGGTTTAATTTTTTGTTGTCATTGTAACTAGTATAAATGTATTCAAAGTTTTTTCTAAAAGAATATAAAGTTTTACTTGTTTTTGTTAAATCGTAGACAGAAGTGTTGTTAAAAATTTTGTTTTAAACGGTAATTATTACTTGTAGGAATATTTTGTAAAGATCTTTGGTGTAATTATTTTTAGAAAGTTAGTACGAACTTCAGACTTATATTTATTTATTGTAGTGTTAAATTTTGTTTTCTATTACCTTGTTATTTGCATTGTAAAGACAGAGGCCCTTAACAGTTTCCATACGAACAAAAAAAATAGATATTAGACGCTAGCAAAACAGCTTTCTGTTACAGCTTTGTTTATCCTTATTATTGAACAAAGCATATTTCTGCATTTGCAAAGAACAATCAAAAAAACTTCGTCATTATCTCTTAACATCTAAGAAAATTCTTGTCAAAGGAAAGAGTACTACGATGGTTTATTCAGGCATTTTGAACAACTTCAGCTATTAATTGGAACTCACATTCAACCTAACGAGCCCTTCCTTGTTTTTAAGAAAGTTTGACCCGCTTTATTCCTAATTTAAAAGAAGATAAATAAAAGAGGCAGTTCGTTATGTTTCTCCTTTAGAACTAAGTGTTAAAAGTGAAAATACCACATAATTGCCAGTTATATTCCACATAATTAACGGTTTTTGGGCGGGAAATAAACAAGTTGTGGAATAGCCAGAAATACAAAATAAAAAGGGCGTTATCCAGTCATATCGCGACCCCTGCAATTAAACCTTAAGTGCCTTCCACAAATTCCCTCTCTTGGGGAAAATAGAAATTCAGATAACTCTAGTTTTACGCTTTTATTAACCTCTAACGGGCACTATGGAAAGTGTTTTTAGACAATTCACGCTTTTCCGTTCTTCAAACTAATTTATTTCCATAATTTTGTGATCCTTCATCATTTTATTATGACGAGCTCGTAAAACAATTAATTTCCGGTCTTAAATCCTTTTTTTTTCTTTGTTTAAGTTGAACATTATCGTCTAATATAAATTAAATGTAGAGCTTTTATTCGACCGCGTTAAAAAAATTAAATTGCAGCTTCTATATTGTGTTTTAATTACAGTTGAGGGTTGTAGGTACCTAAATCAGTTATTTCACATAAAGGGCTTTAGAAGCGTCGTGTCATTAATTTTAAAGTGCAATATTGTGCAATAAATTCTTCTAGAGAAGTACTGGCGTAGTCGAAAATAACGCCTAAAGTTACATTATTTTTATTTAGATTGTGCTATAAAGTACGGCTATAAACGAACTCGGGTTTACGATTAGCTACGTCGATCCTGCTAAAAATCCATGCGAGTAAATTAGTGACAAAGTTATGGAGGGTGGCGAAGCCATTATATATACATGAACACAATATAACGACTACAATTGCAATTTTGTTTTTATTGGATGTTTTAGGACAGTTTATGGATCCAAACAACCAGTTTTAAAATTTTATTAGGGACTTAAAGGATCTTCCTTTGGGAATTTATGTAAATCTCATTGAAAAATGATACATAAATTAATTCTGCTTTATAAAAAATTTCTTTTAGTTTTTAAGATTTGACAGTCATTAATATCTAGAAATTATAAACCAAACACTTTACTATAAGAAGTTCATATAATTTAATTTATTTTTTGGTAATAAAGATGATTTGGACTTAATATAGAAACGTTCCTTTTCTTTTTTTATGTTTACTTCCTTTGAAAACCTTATTGAGATGGAGATTCATAAGAACCTCTTAATATTGCTACTTTCACTAATAAAAATGTTTTTCCGATAACGGAGGTTCTTTCAGGAGAATTGAGGAAATTTCCCATTTTTTTATTTTTCTGATTCAACAAACGTGCTGATACTTTCTAATGAAGGATGCTGTTATGGTTCTTAATTTATCAAATTTCTACTAAAGAAACCTTGTTATTATTTATGCCTATTTGAGAAAATCGTTAAAATTAAGTAACAGTTGCTGTTGAAGGGTCGTTAATTTTATAAAAACTTTAGTAAAGCATCATATTCTCGAGTTTATTATGAGCTACATGAGCATGAAATTAGCGTTCTAACGATCGCATCATCCATTCAAGTAATTGTTATTTGCTAAAACATTAAAAATACCCTAAAATAAATGCTCATGATTTCTAACGGATTACAGCTATAGTTGATTAAGACATTTATATAGAATGTTTCAAAACTATCCCCAAACACTATGTAATCTTATTTATTTGCGAGTCTAACATAAGTGATCGTTGTTAAACAACGACCTTTGTCATGGTGATAGATTCATATTTTACTAATTTATTTGCACGAGGGTGGTCTGAAAAGTTTCCGACCTAACAAAGATACAAGACATTTTTTCTGAAAATTTTTTTCTATTTTTTAACATAGTCTCCTTGCAACTCTACACACTTCTCCCAGCGATGCTCCCATCTCTGTAACCCGTCCAAATAGTACTCGGCATTTTCTCTGCAAAATAATTGTTCACGAAGGTGATTGCCTCTTCATTTGACGAAAATCTTTGTCCTCCGAGCGCAATTTTTAGATGAGGGAACAAAACGAAGTCGCTTGGGGCTAGATCTGGTGAGTAAGGCGGATGGTCAAGCAGTTCAAACCGTAATTCGTGGATTTTCACCATGGCAACCGCTGAGGTGTGAGACGGTGCGTTGTCTTGGTGAAACAGGATTTTCTTTTTCTGCAAATGTGGCCGTTTTTTCGCAAGTTCTGCCTTCAGCTTGTCAAGTAATGATGCATAGTATGCTCCTGTAATGGTTTTTCCTTTTTGAAGATAATCGATTAAAATAACTCCATGACTATCCCAAAAAACAGTCGCCATCACTTTCCCAGCCGAAAAAACAGTTTTTGCTTTTTTTGGAGCCGGTTCCCCCTTTGCAGTCCACTGTTTGGACTGTATTTTTGTTTCGGGCGTATAATGGTGTATCCAAGTTTCATCTACAGTAATTAATCGGCGCCAAAACTCGGATTTATTTCGCCTAAACTGCGCCAAAAGAGCGTTGGAAATATTCATTCGAACACGTTTTTGGTCTAACGTGAGCAAACGCGGCACCCAACGCGCGGACAGCTTTCTCATGCCTAAATGTTGATTTAATATGTGACAAACACGTTCTTTTGACATGTTCATAACCTCTGCTATCTCTCTCACTTTAATTCGGCGGTCGTCTAGCACCATTTGGTGAACTTTGGCGATGTTTTCGTCGGTAGTTGCAGTTTTTGGACGTCCCGAACGTTCATCGTCTCCCAAGCTCTTACGGCCACGTTTAAATTCAGCAGCCCAAAATTTCACTGTGGTAAATGATGATGCAGAGTCTCCATACACAGAATCCAACTCATCTTTTATTTGCGAAGGCGTATTGCCTTTCAAAAACAAATATTTAATGACAGCTCGATACTCGATTTTGTCTATTTTCACAAAAAAAACTCACATCAACTCACTCAAACGACTGTTACATAAAAGCTGCCCGTCCAAAATCGCTGAGTGAGTAACTGTCCACAGATGAACAACAAAATTCAGTAGCTTTTATTTACGAGTGCTGCCATCTTCACGTTGAGGTCGGAAACTTTTCAGACCACTCTCGTACATTAAGTTTCAATATATTTTTGTATTTGATTTTTTTGTTGTATTGTTTCTGTTAAAAGGACTTCTAGCTGATAGTGCATCGGACACCATTTTCAGATCTGGCTCATGGTTAATAAAGGATCATATCTCAAGACATTCCCGCTTAACTAACATTTCATTTTATAATTTTACACGTGACGTCTTGGAGATGATCCAGAACATCCTAAACTATCGCATGATCTCGTAATCTTAGATTGGCTTACATCAATAAACAGGCACATCAGGAGGAATCAATTAATATTTCCTTCCAACGTTAGGCTTGAAATTGTAGATTTTCAGAGGCAATTTTATAGTAATGTATTTGAAACAGTAAGTGCAGCTGAGCAATATCAATTTTTTTGCAGGTTGCTTCAATATGCATTACTTTCAGTTTTTCCCTTATCGTCAAAAAGCATTTGTAAGGGTAGCATATTGAACTTTCTTTGTAGAAGACTAATAGGTAGGTTGTCTGTTATCAAGATTCGCGAAAGCTACCTAATCGTCAAACTTACATATTGTCTATAATTTTCTGGACACTTCTATGCAAAACAAAAATACCACCCCATTATTTTCTATATTGTAGACTTCTAAAGTAGTAAAAAAAGCCTATTTTGGCAGAATATTCCGTTTTGGAGATGTGGACATAAAGTTTATGCTCACTTAAATAATTCTAGAATCCTTTGCCGTTTTCTAAACTTTGCAAAAGTTGCATGTTTTAAGTAAATCTCCACTCATTGATGCTTGTGCACGCAAATAAAATTTTAGTGCTCTATCTACTTCGATAATGTCACCTCATCGGGTTTCGATTTTGCTACTCCAAAGCATTGTTTTGTTAGCCACTGCATATACTTACGGTTGCTGTAGCAGTAGCATTTTCAAATAACGTTTTGCTGGTCGATAGCTTCAAAAACACCCAGTATACAGTGTGTCCAAAATTCGAGGCTCGCCAATGGGATCTCGTAAAGGGTAGACGATACGAAGTCGGTTAAAGGAGATAAAAGTTGCCGAGTCGAATGGCCAGTTTACTGGTGTTCTTGTTTTCTTTTAAAATTGCATAGTCTACTAGGTAGCAGTGGAAGTAAAATTACCTGTGATATTAACTATACGTTACTAAGATTGGTTAATTGTTTATTTTGATTGTAAATCAATAATTGTTATATAATAATGTTCAATAAATGCAATAGTGAGCCCAACCCTCTTGGTCTTGTACCCGGGGGTGGGTGAATTCCAGCACATTGGTCCTGAAAAAAAAACGAAGTCGAAGTAGGCGATGACCAGTACTACGTGACAATGCTACTAAAAGAGTAGACAGTGGTTGACAATTCTGGACTATTAGGTGTTAAACCAGTATTCAATTTGACATTTCAAAGTGACAATTATAAATTAAAATTAGAATAAAGCAATAGATATTTGTGAAGAACATTGTCATATAGTACGAGTCACCGCCGCTTCGACTTGGTTTTTCTTTTCGATCGCACGGTATATCGTGTTGTTATGCAGCTTGTTTCTGTGATTTGTCATGTTATATTAATCTGACATAGACATTTTTAGATAAAAATATATAAAGTTTCAGTTCATTACTCTCCTGCAAATTTTTCTGTTTTTATTCTTGTCTACTTACTGTTTTATTCAATGACAGAAATAACTGTCAATAATAAATGTTTTTT
>VTPC01007935.1:0-20518 GCA_011009095.1 Ignelater luminosus
GAACATTGTGAAATCATAAATGCGGCAATTTTCGTATAATTAAATTAGTGCTCGAAATATACGATATAGACAACATGCATGTAACTATGTATCTGTGATCAAATAAAAAACTTTTTAGAATGTTTTAATAGTTGTGAGTGTCACTGTATCTATTTAACTTAAAAATTCCAATTAATTTCCTCTCCATAACTGTTATTTGTACTGAACAGGATCAATACTCACCTATGTAGATACAACAAAATATTCTTGTATAGACTTGTATTGCTTATTGTTGAGACAGGCTTGGTCTTGGCCAAATGTTTGGTGGTTGGTGTCTTTGAATCTGACTTAAAATGAATATTCAAACGCTTTGGGCTAAATTCTATTTGGATCAATCCATTTCAAACGGTCCAGAAAAACAAATTTTATTTTTATACTTAACCGTCTAGAAATGACGGCCATTTTTATTCCTTGGTACACGCTGATTTTTGTGTTTGCAGACATCTACGGAACATTAACTTCCTACGGACTGGTTAGTCATAGACATTTAAAATAGAAACTGTCGTTTTCATTAAACCTTGATTTATCTTTCTTGCCCCCGTCATTAAAGTCCTAAATTGTTATTTAATATGTGAAAATTGCTCTTGACATTTGGGGGCACAATTTAAAAAAACGCACTTTTTAAAGGGGTGTTTCGTCATGGAAAGGGTGAACTATCAAAGTTAATTTGTTTTGTGCTGGTACATATCACAAAACACTTCATGCTGAAAAAGAAAGAAGCTTGAATCTTGCTTCCTTTCTTTTTTATACAGTTGCAAAGAGCAGATTTGGCCTAACTTTAGGTCTTAATGTCTCTGGTAGGGGACTAGAAAAAATTTGATTTTTTTTAAACTGTTGTAGAGACTTCAACTTTGAGATTTGTGTATTGTAGGAGATATCAAATTTTCAAATTGTTATTAAAAAATGTCGCGTCCTGTCGAAAATAACAGGATTATTTGTACTTTTTGCATTTATAACAATTTGATTATACCGAAAAATAATAAAGACAGAAATATGTTTACATGATAATCTGAAGTAACGTAATCTGTAATCTATGTATTTTTGAACAATAATAATAATAATATATTACATTATATACAATAGAAATAAAAATAAAAATGAAATAGGGGTGAGATTTAAGTGGGATAGATACTAGCCACCTGCTCTATGTTGCCAGAGCGTCATGTTCTTGAAGGCTTAGAGTTTTACAGTCAAGCAGTTAAGTGGTCTTCAAACTTATTTGATTCTGATGCGAAGTAGCACCTTATTTTATTTGCAGCTATATCATGGAATCTATGAAACTGCCTTGTGCCAACTATTCTTCGACATCTGTTGAATTCTTTTGCAACCTTTTCATCATGATGATCAATTTCTTCCTTTTTAACAAGACAATTGGTAATTCCTTGGATGTGTTGTTTACAAAAATGAAACATCTGATCAACACTGAGAATTTGATTTTGTACTGTACTTTGTTAGCTACCTCTGGTTACCTCACGCTTAGTGGTACCACCAACACCATCGCCAGTATTTTTACCATGGCAGGAACCGAAGAAGTGCGACTCTCCTTCAATATCGAAGTCTTTCTCATGATCGGTGATGTTTACAAAATTCTTTTTGTTCTTATACTGACTTGAAGTTCCATCAGAGAAATAAATAAACTTCTTGATACCTGGTTTAAACCCTTTAATATAATCAATTACTTTTGCTTGGAAAGCACTAAAACTTCAAAGGTTGTTTGTCATGTATTGCTGAGCACTGCAGCTTCACAGTCTCATTAAGGTAGTAGTAATGGCTTATTACCGGAAATACATTTGATGAGTAAAATCCAAGTGAATGATTGATACTGATTTATTAATTCCCGATTTTTCTTTTTATACAATATTGACATGCTGACATTAATAACAAATTACAAACTAGGTAACACAGAAAAATAACAAATATGCAAGTAACAATTAAAATATATACAATTCTGCAACTTTGGTTTTACAATTAGTGTATCTTTTTACTGACCTAGACTTTTCTTTATTTATTGTTTAATACGTTTATAGTACAACGTAGTAAATCTATCTACTCGTTTTATGTAACTCGATACACTTTTATTGTAGATAGTGCTGACTGGTACATTCCTGTACAATGAAATGTGACGCACTTCTTTTAATATGTTGTAAATGACCTACAAAGTTTCGTTATTGAAAATAATTTATGTTGAAATATTAGATTTGATTTAATTTTATGAAATTGGAATTAAGTTTTTAAAATGGAAAATAATCTGTTTAATCCAAGATCAAACACATTAGACACTACAGTAGTGTGCGCCCTGAAGTCACTTAAAGTACAAGGGCTGCGGCTTTTCATTTACTCTCCTTCGTTTAAATAGATTAGAAAAATCACCTAATGATATTCTTGTATTTCGCCTTGAACAACAAATGTAAAATTTTCCAAGACGTCAGCTTGGACTATACATTATATCTGCAAGATATTCTTTCTTTTTTTTCAAAACTGTAGCTTGAACTTTTGACACATAGTGATGAACTCTGAGATTTGCCAGTTATTCTGCTAAAAACTCAAAAACGTCATCATTTCTGAGCGATCTGTATTGCCCCACTGCGTGAATTCAGTGTTATCGGGCATAAAATCTTCTTTATTAGATTCTCTCAGCATATCAAGCAGGGCTTGTTGATCAAGACGTTAATCACAAGAGGTCATTATACAATCATAACTATTACGATCACATACCATCAAGTCCATTAAATCTTTGTAATCGACATGAAGTATTACATTCTGATAGTAAATACAAACACATACAGAATGTGTTCTAGATGCACCAACTAATGTACACCATTTCGACCGCAAATCACAAACCTATTCTACCAATTTTGCATTCTGGATGAACCTGTTTGAAGGCAGCAAAGAATTCAATCAAATTACATAATATTAACCGTTTTTGTTTGTGCACTTTTACATCATTTACTATTACTCTTACACAGTCCTTTTTTCTCGAGCAGTCTACTATTCTCGTTATCTTCGTAGAATTGAATGATTTCTTGAATAATCTTGTCACTTACGTCTGTTCCTTTCTTTTTATTTACTTCAGGAAATACACCTTGCTCTTTTACCAGCCGTTTGGTAAGTCTTTCTAAACGATCACTTATGTACATTGAACTCGGACGTTAAGTTCTAGACCATGATTTTGGAAGTAAACTGATTATATTTACTTTTCTTCAGTTGATGCAATTTTACATTTTTCTTTCGATTTTTCAATCAAATCTAAATATTGTTCAGTGGCTTATCGACAGTTTGATCAAAACAAGAGTAGAGATTTTGTCGTAATCAGTCTCCTGTCAACACTTAATGTTCGAATATTCGAAACAGGAGAGACGCCTAAAGCTGCACAAGCAGTATCCAATTTGTCTGTTGTTTCTAACGACGCACATACGGGTATTTACATGCAAAAGTTGGCCAAAAGGTCAAATTGTAAAATTTATTGTTGCTGCAAAAAAATATATCATATGAATCTTAAGGTGGTAAGGAATATTTTCACTAGGAAAACTGCCTCTTTATAGCACTTGCAGTACCTGTCAGATAAGCCCAAAGCCGACAGTTTATTTAGTTGCAACCATACACTTGAGTTTATGTGTCGCAATACCTAAATTTTGAAATTAGTATTTTCTTTTTATGCGTAACATAATAAATTTGTTTATTACGGAGGATTCTGATACAGGTATGTATAGTGTATTTTAGTGTATATTATAGTTGTTGCAATTAATTTATAAATCTTATAACGGTTTTAAAAGATAATGCAAAGAATTGTACTTTTTTCATGAGACATCAAACTTTTTGATAGATTTGGTTACACTTCCGGGCATTTCCCGGTGTTGTTTTTTGTTTTACAATAAAGACCAGACATTGTAATATCACTCAATATTAAAATTAGTTCCAAAATGAGAGTTGGCTACGAGGCACTCTCAAAGTACCGCGGAGTCGACAAAAACTAGGACGTCCGAAAAAGAGTTAAGGAATCAAGTGAACGAAGCAAAAGGCGTAAGATTGAGCATCTTCGCACTAATACAAGCAGTGAGGAGTTAACTTATGTTGCTCAAATTAAGTTAAGAGCTGAGGGAAGAACAGACGCTTCTCAAGTTGTGCAAGACATGACTAAACCTCCTAAACGAACAATTAAATATAGAAAGGCTTATTCGAGTAATACTCAAACCCTTCGTCGTATTTCTTGACAAATTCTTACCTTTAATCTTCTCAATTCAATGGTCATATGTCTCCAGAAGTTGTTGACAATATTCCAAGAGAATCTTTCGTCGTCTTAGCTACTGTCAGGTTGCCAATAGTACAGAATTTGAACATTTAATTTAGTTGTCTTTTAAATTTTGCATTACCAGTAAATTTGATATTGTGAGATTTTGACATCGTTTTTTTTTCGAAATTTTCTCTTGTGACCTGCACCCATAATTACCTTACCGTATGTAAAAAATGCGCTCTTTTAAATTCCGTAATAAAATATAGGGGTTGCCATTAAAAAAATATTGATAACGTGATATCTCCTACGTGACTCACCCTGTATAAATATTTTTTGTTTAAAAAATGCGCGTTTAAAAATAAAAATCGATGGGTATGAGCGTTTTTCCTAAAAGTTCGTTTCTGAATTTTTAAAGCACTGCATGTGTCTAATTATTAAAAAAATGTGTTTTATTTTTTTAAAACATAATATTCTAGTGGATGAAAGCATTTTAAGTAATTTAACAGCAAAAAATAATTTTGGCCAACTTTTCGTTACAAATACCTCATTTGTTAAATAGTCAACATTAATATCTATTGTTTCTTTATCAACAAAAATCTTTGAATAGCAATTAGAGTATAAAGACTTTTCTGGGACTAAGTCAACTGAAACATTTTTCGGCCGTTCAATATTTCTTTTAAACCTTTAGTTACAATTTTTTGTGATTTTTGAATGGATCACTACAGGAATTACCAAAAAGATGATGGTACTTATAAAGCTATTTCGTTTCGTGGTATTCACATATTGTAGAAATATTAGATGCTAACCTTAATTTTAATAACTTTTGTTTTTTCTCATCATAACTTTGTAAATATTGAATGCATTTTGGGGAGTTTTTGTGACACAATTCATGACAAATTATTCCATTAGAGCAAGATTCCATTTTGAATAATAATATTAAAGTAAGAGAATATTAAATAACAAAACAATTCAACAATGACATTAAATCATATACTATGCAATACATATGATTCAAGACTACTCAGTAGATTGAGTTCTTCATGCACATGCACACAAGCAACAGCTGCTACTAGACCAGAGCTTCCTGTCCCAATTGCACATATTAAATGACAATTTAGGACTTTAATGAAGGGGAACAACAAAGATAGTTTAAAGTTTGAAGAAAACAATACCGTATTCCATGGAGTATAAATGGCTGTTATTTCTAAACGGTTAAGTATAAAAATAAAACAATATGTGTTTTTGGCTACTCATACTTGAAGCAAATTACAGTAAAAATAATAATTTTTTTTAAATGTTGGAGCAACCTGGTTTGGACCACTTGGTATGGATTGACCCATTTTGGGGCTACAAAATTTGGTACTAGATTGCAATTCTCCAATTTATCCGCAGGCCAGAATCAGCTGTCAAGTACTAATTGTCTCTCCTTGACGCACCACTGTATTTATTAAACAAAGCTAAACTTGTCGATAAATCTTGTAAAAACCAAACAGAAAATGAAAATTTAAAAATCATGCAATAAATTGTTATAACAGGATTAAAATTGGTGACTATTAAAGAAATACTGTAAAATATATTAAAACAAAAAATAATTCTCTCCGCCTCTTATTAAAATGCTTAATCAATTAATCATGTTTTCTCTTTATTTTCAGGTAAGTTTGTCTACCGTTTTTATAAATCGTGATATCTAAGGGACCGTACTGGTAAGTCTCATTAAATACATTTAAGGCGTTAATCTAAGCATTATTAAATTGTATAAAATTTTTAGTTTTGTTTTTCGATTTTCTTTAAGTTACATATGATTATTATTGGAACGCAACTAATTCTTAATTAATTGAGAGCCCCTATCACTTTGTCTTTCTCAATTAGGTTTCTTCCATAAACAACTTTAGATGAACAGTAAACAAAGTTCGGAGAGTGTCCTGAATCTTGTTATGCGAGATTAGCTTTTTAGGGTTAACCTCGGATGTTTATGTATAACCAGGACCACAGTCTCATGGTCCTATTAAACTAATCGAAAAAAGAGCAGCTAATACATTTCTAGTGAGTAAAACCCATTAAATGATTATACTCCTTATTGAGTTCTCGGGTTTCGTTTTTATACAATTTCAACTAGTTGACACAACAATAATGATTACAATCTGAGTTACAAACAAATCACAATTCTGCAAACATAACATTTTACAAAATTGGGTAACAAAGAAAAATATACAATTCGGCACTTTGCAAATATAAGTGGTTCACAACGTAAACACTTTATAGTATAATATAGTAATTTTATCTGCACTCGTATTTTGTAAGTTGATATACTTTGTATGTTGCGGTGATCAGACATGCAAACGTTGCTTGTTCGTACATTCTTTTATTTATGAAATGTGACACAATGATAACACTGGAGAACACAATTTTTACTGAGTTTGATCTGACACTTGTTTTTGACTGACTTTTGGCCTCTGAATCCAAAAATGTTCCCAGTTTTTCTCTATCACATAACTTTTAAAAGTATAGGATACCATATAAAATACTCGTGCAATGGAAAATAATGAGAAAATTACCTGAATGGAATATTCATTAAAATCTTATTTTGCTTATACAAAGGGTTTATTGTTACTATAAATCAAATTGTATGCAAGTAGTAAAGTTAGGCAGCAGTTAAGCTAAAAATTTACGCTAATAGGTTTTCCTGGAGTATTCAATCTTTGAACAATCTCGCCTGATGCTCCAACAATAGTCCGCCATCATATCTACATGCTATTTACTCCGATACCGTCTCTCCATGAGCCTCAGATCTTGGTGGAATGGTTCACCTTGCTCATCACTGACTGCACCAAGGTTTTCCAGAAAGTTAGGAAAGGTGACTATTTCAGTGTAATTATTTGCTGGTCTATTTCCAAGAAAGCAGTTGACAAGGTTTTTGAATGATAACCAATCATTCTGACATTGTCCCGATAAAATGTTTATCTTTGATGAGCTGCTGAATCTGTGAACCATCAAACACACCGGCCTTTATTTTTTCAAATGACAGGCTAGGAAATACCAAAATGAGGTACCTGAAACAGTCTCCATCAGTTGGAAGAGTTTTAACGAATTGAATTCTGATGTGCAAAGGTGGGAATATAATATTCTTTCTGTCAATAAGTGGCTTATATAGAATGTTTGAATCACCAGGTTTGAGGTCAGATCTTGGAGCCCAATTCCTTTCCATCCAATGCTTCTCACAAGTTCTGCTATCCCACATGCACAGAAAACAGGTATATTTCGTGTATCACCGTTTCTGACCATTTTAAAGACAACACAGATGATCCAATTGTGTTTATCATATTGCAACAACTCAATAACCCTCTTTATGTCTTCTTCACAAACTGAATGGCCAACTGTGACTGCACCAAATAAATTGCCATTGTGGAAGAAGACACAGTTTAAGCTCCGCTTTGAGCTGTCTATGGACAGTCGCCATTCAGTTGAGTTATACATTGGATATCCTAATTCCTCCATTAAACCATGTATGTTATGCCACTGTCACTTCTAAAGTATTGCAAAAATTCACTTTCTCTGAATCAAAAGTAGGATACCTTCGCTCCTTTTTCAATCAGGTTTTTCTCACGCAGTCTTGGTGCTAAGAGTTCTGAAGCCTTTTTGATGGTCTCAAATCTCTTGCCAAATCATTCCACTGATGTTGAACAAATCCCTTACGAACTGAGTCATCTTCAATTTCAAAATCTTCAAGTAGAGAGTAGTTTGACAAAAACTGACACTGGGATTTCAGCTGAATGAAGCAGTGGTCGTATAGCTGATGGGATATTCCATTTTACATTTATGTTTCTTGTTATATTCTGAAGTTTTCCATATACAAGAGTATGTCACTGGAATGATCTTTTGGCTCTTGGCAAACCATAGGACTACCAAATGGCAACTTATCATGTGCGTCCTTCGTTCACATTCCTAAACTCCCGACACACTGCTTACCCACCTTATAAGGTGCCCAAGACTTGATCCCCAGGTTTTACTCGGAAATAAGCAAAATAGATTTGCTTGACTGGGAACAGCGAAACTGTAACAGAAGAAATCGGACTGTTTAGCAGAAGGAAATAAGTGTGTAACTAAAAAAATAAATTCTGCTCAGCACACAATTTCACGGGTAACTGAATAGGCTACACAAAAAGCAACTTGTTTCCGCGGTTTGCTCTCGGCCAATAGGAGAGCATTCCGGTACGATAAGTTGTAGAGAAAAAGCTGACGTGATAGCAGAAAATTAACTACAGTTTTGAAATCAGCATGCTTATTTTAGTCTAAATCAGCTTAGAAATCAAACTCAACAGAAATTATGTTCAAGATTGTTTCCCAGTGTAATGAATGTATTTTTAATGTGTTGAAATGACCTCGAACTTCTTTATTATTTCTTGTGTTGAAATTATTAGATTTTAAAATGAAAATGAAATTTTATACGAACTTGGAATGTAGTTTTAATTTAAGAAAGCCTGTTTAAGTCCAAAACTAAAAAACAGAATTGAAGATTTTTTTTTGTTTTATTACTTAAGGTTTTTTTATACAATGCAATACTAAAAATGCTCTTTTATGCTAGTAAGAAAGACACACTGAAGAAAATATTTTAGAATGTTTCAAGAAGAGCTTTAGTGAGATAAAAACAGCACGTGATATAAAAATGAGACGCTGTTAAGATTATGTAGTATCTAATGTAGTATAGACGATACATACTTCTATTGTTCTCTATATTCTTTTTGCTACATTTTCTTCGTCAAGTCTAAAAAACTTTAAGGTAGTATATTTGAGAAAGTAAACTTTGCTGTATTATTTATTACATTCGGTTTTAATATTGCAAGCCGCTGTTTTTCTTACTATTGTTAAATAATTAATTAATTAGTTGTTTGTATCTTGAGTAACTAAAATTCCACTTTTATTCTAGAAAAGAATTAATAAATTCTGGAGAAAGTGTTAAAAACTAACTATTTTTGTGTTGACTCAATCTTGCACTTTAAGTAAACACAAATATATCTTCAAAATACATTTTGCAGTGAAATGTAAATTTGAATTAATAAATAAAAAGATGTACAATCTTCAAGTTAAGAT
The DNA here is from genome assembly GCA_011009095.1 of Ignelater luminosus. Classification (NCBI taxonomy): domain Eukaryota; kingdom Metazoa; phylum Arthropoda; class Insecta; order Coleoptera; family Elateridae; genus Ignelater; species Ignelater luminosus. The sequence continues at coordinate 9,359 of VTPC01007935.1, forward strand.
GTAATCAGAAATTTGAGTTTGTGCAAGAAGTCTCAATATACAAATTGAGCACTAGTCTATTATTATTTTTAAAATCTTAGAGTCTTACCTTGAAAGATTTATACTGAAGGTCCTTGGATTTTTCTATTTATTTCCTCTAATTATGATGTTCAAAAGATAACCTCAAGGTACTTAATAAAATAGAACAAAGTCATAAGATTTAACGTAAATTCTTTTGAAACAATTAAACATTTGACCACACAAATACTTATCTTACAACAGTTAACTTATATAAAAAAAAAATTAGGGTACATACTCGGTACATAAAGAACTAGAATTATGTTTATTAAGACTAAGTTTAAACAAATGTTTAATTTAACTAAGCAAAATTCATTAATTAGGCAACTAATAATTGATTAATTAATAATTAAATAACCAACTAAAGTTAATCTAAATTTAATTGAAATTACTTTACTGTACTTTAGGAAAAAATAAAATTTAATCTTCTCGATCACGAACCAATCTTAATAAACGAAGATGGATATTACCTTAATCTTCTTTTGGTGGTTTAGCCATCAACTAGTGTGGTACAGAAGGCAGCGAACCAGATTAAACCAGCTTTACGATACATGACAATAAATTTGGGATGACTTTCTTATTTGTTGGTCCTAGAAAGAGAGGACAACAAAAACACAGTTATTCCTCAAAAACAAAAGATTCAAAATGTACTCACTGAGATTTTAGGCGACTAGTAGTAGTTATACTCCTTATAATATAAAGTGGAAGCATACAAGGAAAGGTTTATTAATTATCTTTACTTCCAGAAGATACAAGAATAGCTCCGAACTAAAATTCGTATTTCTGATAGATTACCATACAACTAAACTATCAAAATCGTCAAAAAATTAGCAATGGAATTAATTGAAAAATCCCCAAAACTTCTTTCAAAAGAAAGTATAAGATAAGCAGAAATCTAAATATGCAAAGGCGCACCTAAGTTTCGCGCTCAAAACAAAGTATTAGAGTAGTTGCAAATTTAAGAGCGGTACGCCTATGTGAATATTTCGGAAAGAAGACCTGTTCATGTTCAAAGTGTTGCCTAGAAAATAGTTACCTATTGAACAATAAATAATTTAAAAGGAAAATCAAGCTCATTAAATATAAAAGTTAAAAAAAATGAAACTATAACGTTATATATTCTCATCTTCTTAATTTTAGAACTTCCTATTCTTAGCTACCAATTTATGTAACTTTTGATTGATATCTCGTATTTAGATATTCCCTTAGCAGCTTTTTTTTGAATCTTCTTGAAACTCTGTTTATATTACCCCCTTTTACACTCCACATTATCGTTTTTTGTATGTATCAGCATTATTGAGACCTCACTTTATTCACTGGGTATTGCTTTGGTTGTTCGTAGTTTTTAACATACTCGAGATTTCATCTATCTGCTTTTCATTTCTTGTAAATCTTATATCTGATACAAACTGCTTCTAATTATACTTATACTTCTTTCATCATCTATTTCTTATATTTCCATCACTTTTTTTTTGCTTCTTTCGTTGCTACTACTAATCCCTTCTCTATTTCTATTGTATTTCCAATTTAACTGATTATAATAAGTAGTAGAATCGAATGCATCAGAATCTCGTCTCTAGAATGCGAGGACACCAGTATTTCTTTTTAATTACTTCGGACACCAACTACTAAGTCATTTGACCCGGTGAATTCAATTCCAGATTCGGAACATTTCTTCTGGAACTAGCATCGGTCCAGTAAAGCTTCTCTCTTCATGTTCTATTTATGCTATGTGAAGTGTGTTAGTGACAAGAGTCATAATCATAAGAATCATACCACTAGAATATCTGGGTCAATAAGAATAAGATTTCTCCTACATTTGTGTCCATTTTATTACATGGATTGCCCTTCAAACGTCGAAAGCTAGATTGTTGGGTTCCAAAAAAATTGTAGCAGAATTCGCTTATAGTTGTTGTTTATAATTCTCATTAATTCTTTTAGGAGTCATGAGTTTGTAGGTGCAGTATAGAGCACTGTATACAGCTGTTCAAAAATAAACAGAAAATTTTAAAGTACCTTATCTTTTAAAAATTTCTAAATTGCTTGATTGCATAAATTATTCATGGATGCGCTAAAACTATAGTTTAGAAAAGTCTTTATAAACGCTTGATTTCTGTTTTTCATTTCCACACCATATAGACAAATTATGATTAGATAAAGTGTTGAAGATCAACCGAATGAAGTAAACATGTGCTTCCCAATTTCCCTTACCATAATAATTGCAGTGGAAAGTTTATTTAATACGAAAACAAAACTAAACCGTGACTATACTGGTTTTAAAAAATTATAAGTTTTTTCCTTTCTAGAAACAACTACAAGACGTAAATTGTAAATAAATAAAAATCAAAACCGGACTTCAATAGAAATTGGCTTATTTGAAGAGTATAATTGGGGGCTCTTCTACTTTTGATACCTATAAATATGCTGTTGTGTACCAACTTTTTATCTGGGCTTCTTTAAGGGTATTCTACATCCGTCGCAAAAATGACTAACCTCCGATCACCATAATTAGTCTTTGATGTTTGTTGCAATTGCCAATCATCGATTTTTTGGGGTTTTTTGATTAATTTTTAGCATTGAGATTGTTTTTCATTATGTAGTGTTTATTTGATTGTTGACTTTATACATTAAGAACAAGATGTTTTGAATTATGTAGTATTTATTTGACTGTTGACTTGGTACACTAAGAACTAACTCGAATTAACTACTACTAGTAATATAATTTCGTCGGTCTGCCATAAGCATTTACCGATCACCAACAACACGACTGCACACTTCGAATTATGTTTTCTTAGTCTTAAGGGTCGCTGATGCATCCGATGCAGGGGTGGCTGGATTGTCACCTCCCACGGACCAGATGTTTGACCTTTTGTGGGTTAAGTTGCCCGAACAGAGATTCTTTTCCATGTCTAGGAATGCTTTTGAACAGATCTTCTATGTCGTAGAACGTTTTGTTTTTGTTCTTTTGCACCATTAGTTTATGATAACTAATTTTCCCGTCCCCCCTCTTATGTAGTCATTTTTTTCTCGCTTTTACGTGTAGTGCTGTTAAGTATCTTAAATCTATTTCATGATTTACTTTCAATAAAAAGTGAGATCGGTTATGTAGTTCCGACTTTTATTTGTCGGGTTTGTCTCCCAAATGGTTCGTATATCGCATCTTCCTTAACTTCGTGCATTGTTTGAAGGTTTCCACACGAGCCCATGTTCTTGTGTACAAACAGCTTCTTGATAATTTTTCTTTTCTTGTTCAGTTTTGTTTTTTATTTTTGTTTTGAGATAACCATCGGTACTTGTACTCCTCTTACCTTACCTTTTGTATTTAGTTTTAGATTACAGTATACTTGCGGGGAGTTTCTTTCTGTCCCACTTCTTTGTAGTGGTTGGTTTCTATAAATTCTTAAACTTTCTTCATTAATAGTTTTGATATTCTATTAGATTGCTTTCTAAAATCCAGTTTTTCATGACTTTCATGTTTTATTCCCGTTCTCGTAGCTGTGTTTGGTAACGAGTTTTACTTTTAGTTGCTTTATTAAGTATTTAATCAGTATACATGTAAATATTTACTTGAAAGATATATCCTTATCTGCATCGCTTTTATAACTCGCGTACCCGAATTTGTTAAACGTAGTTTGCATTCTACTTTCAAGCAGTTCCCAGCTAACATGGTGACGGACAAATGAGGTCGATATTTGGTCATGTTTGGTCATATATGTTATAATGTCCAATAACTGACGTTAGTATTACTTCACCACTGAGTCCTTTTAACAACGTCGCAAAGAATCCATCTTTTTCACGTTACAAATACGTCAATCTATGCAATGTTTTATTTTTAATTATTGAATATCTGTATAATTTGTTTTTGTGAGTGTATTAATAATAATGATTTTATATTACTTTCAGGGTTAACAGTAGGTATATTTGATTGTAATGTATATAATATATCCTATACTATTTTAACCTTAAATAAAGACGGTAGGGGTAACTGCACCTGCAAATCAGCTAACACGATTCTCGAGAACTATCGATTTTCGCTGGCGAATATTTCCGAAATTATAGCACATAGAAGGAATGAATATAGACATTCTTGTGGGGAACTTAATTATCTTTTATTTTGTAAGGAATTCTGAAAAACACTGACCAAATTTACAATTTGAAACCTCACAAATCCTTAACGCACCGCTGCTTGACTGGCAGGTGATGACTACGTCTTTGTTTAAGGTAATACTACTGTAAAAACTTTCAACCTTTATCAAATACCTCCAATTCACTATTGTGTCTCTTACTCTATAATCGAAGGATGTTGAAGTTTATAAAGTGCGGACATTTTTCTCTTGATCCGTAGGAGCGCAAAAAGATTGTATTGGAGATCGGATTGATCACGAAACCGTGATTGGAGAGTTGGAAAGGGAGATTTTACATGTTAAGACGAAAAATGTGTTTTCCTCTAAAAGAAACACATCCACTGATATACTGCAATAATTTTTTTTTATTTGACATCATAAATGCCTGTTCTATACAAATTAGAGCGTTGAATTTTTAATGTAGAGTATGCTACTTAAATATTTTGTTTTACAAATTTTATAATTAATGTGTCTAGCTTTTTATTTTACAGTTTTTAATTTTTGAAATTGAAAATTAAAAAAATTTCATTTCTCTAATATTAAAATTAAGAAATATTTCCTCGCATTACTAAACGTGTACATACTTTTTAAGAATACAAAGAGTTATTTATACAAAGTATGTTATGTCTATCCGCTAAAATACGCATTGGATGTTATGAGTTCGGTAAAGCTTATAGACACTATTTTATGTATAGAAAAGCTTAAGTTTTAAAATTTCTTAATAACACATATCACTAACACCCTACACATGCATAGGGTAACTATTTCAATCAGCACGCTTCCCCCTGCCTTTTCCTAGCACCTAAACCTGTCTACGAGGGTGGTATGAAAAGTTTCCGACCTTAACGTGAAGATGGCAGCACTCGTAAATAAAAGCTACTGAATTTCGTTGTTCATCTGTTGACAGTTACTCACCAAAGTTTCAGCCATTTTGGACGCGCAGTTTTTATGTAACAGTCGTTTGAGTGAGTTGATGTGAGTTTTTTTGTGAAAATGGACAAAATCGAGTATCCAGCCGTCATTAAATATTTGTTTTTGAAAGGCAATACGCCTTCGCAAATAAAAGATGAGTTGGATTCTGTGTATGGGGACTCTGCACCATCATTTACCACAGTGAAATTTTGGGCTGCTGAATTTAAACGTGGCCGTAAGAGCTTGGGAGACGATGAACGTTCGGGACGTCCAAAAACTGCAACTACCGACGAAAACATCGCCAAAGTTCACCAAATGGTGCTAGACGACCGCCGAATTAAAGTGAGAGAGATAGCAGAGGTTATGAACATGTCAAAAGAACGTGTTTGTCACATATTAAATCAACATTTAGGCATGAGAAAGCTGTCCGCGCGTTGGGTGCCGCGTTTGCTCACGTTAGACCAAAAACGTGTTCGAATGAATATTTCCAACGCTCTTTTGGCGCAGTTTAGGCGAAATAAATCCGAGTTTTGGCGCCGATTAATTACTGTAGATGAAACTTGGATACACCATTATACGCCCGAAACAAAAATACAGTCCAAACAGTGGACTGCAAAGGGGGGAACCGGCTCCAAAAAAAGCAAAAACTGTTTTTTCGGCTGGGAAAGTGATGGCGACTGTTTTTTGGGATAGTCATGGAGTTATTTTAATCGATTATCTTCAAAAAGGAAAAACCATTACAGGAGCATACTATGCATTATTACTTGACAAGCTGGAGGCAGAACTTGCGAAAAAACGGCCACATTTGCAGAAAAAGAAAATCGTGTCTCACACCTCAGCGGTTGCCATGGCGAAAATCCACGAATTACGGTTTGAACTGCTTGACCATCCGCCTTACTCACCAGATCTAGCCCCAAGCGACTTCTTTTTGTTCCCTCATCTAAAAATTGCGCTCGGAGGACAAAGATTTTCGTCAAATGAAGGGGCAATCACCTTCGTGAACAATTATTTTGCAGAAAAAAATGCCGAGTACTATTTGGACGGGTTACAGAGATGGGAGCATTGCTGGGAGAAGTGTGTAGAGTTACAAGGAGACTATGTTGAAAAATAAAAAAAAATTTTTAGAAAAAATGTCTTGTATCTTTGTTAGGTCGGAAACTTTTCAGACCACCCTCGTAGATACCACTTTCTATGATTTCGATCAGCTTGGTGAGTGTACCAACTTGACTTTGAATAAACCTTAGTTTACTTACACAAAGGCTTTTAATTCTGCTGTTTGCATTTTGTACGTATTTTAAACTTTACCAGCCTTTCGGGAGACCCCTGAAGCACTGTCTTTTCCATTGCAGTTGCCTGAACCTAACAATCCGTGATAAAGATAACTGGCACCAAGAGAGTAAACTCGTGAAGATCTGATACATTAGCATGTGTACGGCCCTCAGAAGGTTTCGAGATTTCTCTTGCTTTTTTCCATCTTGTTGTTGTTGTTAAATGAGCGTTTTTAGATATTATACTTACTTCAACTTACTTAGTATATAATTGTTTTTTCTTTCTTTAAAACTCTGCACTCGTTTGTTAAATGCAAAGACATTATTGTTATAGGAAGTCGTTGGTTTAGCACTGAGTGATATCTTTTTTTCACATTTAATGGAGATTTGACGCGTTGAAATATTGTTATCCAGTTCGATTATCTTCGTATTAAATAATATTTGCCATACTATTACGGAATAAAGTTTCTCGATAGACAAGTCCGGTAAAAACGTACAACACCTCTCGTTCCGCTATCAACTTCAAACCTCACTTAAAACGAACTAACGAGTGAGTCGGTAATAATGGGAGTAGAACTCCAACTCTAGATAACATTAGCAATGGATGTTGCTGCTAGTGACGTTCTTTAAATTGACTTCGAGAACATTCAAATTATTCTCGGAAATCAAGTTTATTAACCGATTACGGATAAGGTAAGTTTTTTGGAAGGGAATTGGTTAATTAAGTCGATTAGAAGCTTTGATACTGGAGCCTAGGCTTTACCTTAATTATTTTAGTTACTTAGGTTAGAGGCACGAGTTATAGCCACTTTAATATAAATCACAACTTTAGCATGCTACTGTAACACACAAATTTTCAGTTTCAGTTATGATTAAAACATTAAGGTCAAGGCCAGAAGAGTCGCTGTAATTCATGAATTGTAGGTAGAGAAATGCAATAATTTATTTTAATCTTAATTTTACGTTAATAAGAAAAAATTCTGTCACTATTTAATTACGAAGGTATCCACTGATGTCTTTTCTATTTTTTAATTTTGGTATTTTTGTATTTATCTTTTCGTTTTTTTTTGCTTTTATGATTATTTTGTTTCTTCTTATTACACTTTTTAGCTTGTCTTAATTCTTTCTCTGCATTTTCCTGTTTTTTTTACTTCTATAACTTCCATTCACTTTTCGGATATTAAAACAGAAAGTAGAACTTCTCGGTTTTGGTTTTTCGTTATTGTTGCAGGTTTCGGCTACATTGGAATTTCTTCCAAAACTTTGGTTAGTGATTTTTCTACTGGCAGAGTTTCTGATGTCATTTTCTCTCGTTTTCTACTGTTTGTTTCGTTTGCGTTATGATGCGTTATTTCATTTACTTCCTTCATAATACTATCTTGATATTCTCCAGAGTACGTAGTAGTTTTCTCTTGTTTCTCTATTTCAGCATGTTGGGTTTTAAAGTAACTTTGGATTTCTTCAAATTCTTCTCTTGTCGATGAAAGTATTTCTTCTTGTTCTGACGTTTTGTTTAACAAAATATGAGTCCTTTTAACTCATTTAGTGCTGGTACAGTCATTCATTATTGTTTCTAATTCCGAAAATTCAAATTCTAGAATATCTGTGTCTCTTGCTGTTTCATCAATATAAAATTAAGGTGACTACTGTTAACTAGTGAAGATGATTTGTTTACTGCTTGTTTTCCTACATCTCCATTTCAAGTGTTTTTGATACTGCTCCAGAGCTTATAAAGTCGTAGGTATGTTATGTCACTTATCCATTCTGATTTATTTTCAGAAGTTTCAGTTTTTTCGATTTTGCTTTTAATAAATTTAGTAGCGTTTTATTCCTTATTTTTTTTCGTTAGAAGCATTAGAAACATCAGTTGCAACTCTTGCTTGTAAATATGAAACGCATTTGCTGTAATGAACTGCATTATATGAACGCAATCTACAAATTCAAAATCGGAAGAAATACTTTTTGAAAACTTTTTATGTCTTAGAATTCAAATCAAGGCTTCTGATACGTCTTTCTTTTGTATGCTCTGTCCATTATGGTTGTAAATCCATTTTTTGTACATTTTTTTCTATTATTGCTTCAGGGGAAGAATTTGATGTTCTCGATATAAATTGGATAAATGAAGGGACAAATGGGAAACATGTCCATCAAGAAAGACTATTACAGGGGAAGTTATATGCTGTTTTACCAGCTATCGATAGAATACGTTGGCAATATAACCGAAAAATAATTTGCTGTTTATCCAGCCACTCTCAATTAGTGGGGGGGGGGGCAAAATAAGCAGCAGCATTAGCAACTATTGTTGTTTTGATATCATCCTTCTCAGACGTTGATGTGATGTAATAAGAAGATTTTCCTTTTTTTAGCTAAAATTAAAGATCCTCTCAGACACGTTCTGGAAAATCTAGTACAGTAATATCATTACCCATTATTTTCTTTAGCTTGGTAAATCTCATTCTAATTTTTGCTTCTGTTACGTATTATGTATTCAGCATGCTTTTGGGATACAATCAGATTCCTCTAAAGAAATAATTCAAACCAATTCTTTTCTGGCACACTGTTAGAAAAAGGCGTCTTAATATTGGCTTTTTACATCCTTTCCCGTAGTGAATATAACAAACCTTCCTTATTTATGGAAAATTTATCCACTGCATGAATTTCTGCCCAACCTCTTTTCCCGAAACGGCCTTAGCACCAATTTTTCCAAAATCTTTGGGAGTTTCTCTAGAGTAGCACATGAAACTTGGAAGGCTTTACTTGCTGCTAATACAGTCATTCCGTCTCTAATTGACTTTAATACTTCAAAAATATTTTTAAGAGAATACTAATATACTGGCCCTTTGTTTCTTGTCATCCTGAAACCTTAAATGCAGCAATTAACCAACGAGATGGGCTTTCTATGCATATGGCTAAATCTGAAATCAAAGCACCAATCTTAGTCATGGGCATGGCTAAAGCTGGAGTTATTACAAATTACGGGTTCTAGTTATAACCACCCTATTAACTAACTGTAAAAACTAAACAAAACGTTTAAATTGGATAACTAATATTTGAGAAATATCTTTGGTGATTATGATTATCAACAACACTATTAATAAACAAATTCTCATATGATTTAAAAAACTAGCAAAGCTTACTTATTTGCAACTTAAAAAAGCTAGAAAAGCCTTAATTCAATAGCAAACATAAAAACTACGCGGCTTAACTTCTGACACAAATACCAACGTAAAACCAATTAGTGCTCTAAATGTACCTAAATTAAATATAAATTAACCAAGTTGGTGAAATTTCCATAGGCGGTGTAACTTTAAAATTTGAATTATACACTGGATGTAATTGAGGAAGTGATGTCTCTACCCTAGTTCGTAATACTCTGATACAAAAGATGCCTAATTAATAGAGAAAACTACATAAAGGGAATTGTGAAGTATAAATACATAAAATAATTTAATATAAAATAATATATAAAAATATCTAATATATTATCGGCTGGTCACCATTTACCAGTCACGAAATATACATTTAAAGGCACTAAAGGCCTAGAAGGTTCATGGCTTGGGTTGAAATCCTCGTCCTCTTGTTCCTGTTCAATGCTCTTTCTCTTCAATTCCCAATTTCTAAAACCTCTATGTCCTGCAGAACTTCTGTTTTCCACTTGACTCTTGGTCTTCCCCTTCCACGTTTACCTCCCTGGTTCATTTTCAACATGTGCGGAGGAGTTCTGTCTGGTGTTTACCTTATGAGGTGTTCCAACCATCTTATTCGTCGTGCTTTAATTACCCCCACAATATTCGGGTCCTGATACAGGTTTAGTAAATCTTGGTTTGTCCTTCTTAATCATCTACCATCCACACACTTCCCTCCATAGATTTGTCTTAGTATCTTTCTTTCCCATACCGCTGTTCACAACTCGTCGTTTTGATCCAGTGCCCATGTCTCACTTGCGTATGCGACTGGCTTTATTACGGTTCAGCAAAGGTTTTCTTTTGCTTTTTTTGATAACGCTTTACTTTCCAGTATCCCTCTCAGCATGTACGAGTTTTTGTTACATGCTACTATCATCGCTTGTATGTATTTTTGATTTATTTCTTGGTTTTCTGTCGAAACATGCCCGTAAGTAAATAAATATATCTATCTTTTCGGAATGCAAGCTTTTATCTTCGCCGATTTGAATCCTGAGATGATTTTTTCTCGGGCTCGGGCCAGTACTTGTCCATGCGATGTATTTTATATTGTTCTAGCTTATTTCTAGGCCCATCTTTTGTGAAACTTTTACTAGTCGTATTGTTACGTTTTCAAATTTTGATTGTCTTCGTGTTATTAGAGCTATATCATCTGCGTACGCTAGACATTGATGTCTTCTGGAGAAGAAGGTTAAGCAGGAGTGTTGATATGGAATACCCTTGTCTGCGTCCTCTCTTAACTTTGAATTTATTTGTGAGCCTGTTGCTAACTCTGACCATATTTATTGTGTTTTACAGAGTCATTTATTAGTCGGATCAGTTTTTTATTTATGCCAAAATAATGGAGCGCGGAAAGAAGTTATGTTTTTTGTATACCGTCATACGCTTGCCTATAATCGATGAATAGCATATGCGTGTCAACTTATAGTTCCCAGTTTGTATTTCTCTTAACATGTATATCTGGTAGGTCACAGATCTCTCTTTTCGGAAGCCCGCCTGATATTCTCCTATTATGCTTCCTGCTTCTATGAATAGTTTATTTTTTAGGCACAAGGCAAATATCTTGTACTGTATATTTTGTAGCGCAATGCCTCTGTAATAACTGCATCTAGTTCT
>VTPC01007935.1:20918-32871 GCA_011009095.1 Ignelater luminosus
TTTTTTAAAACTGATCGTACTTGTTCCAAGTCCGGTGGGTGCATTTCTTTTTTATCTTCGTTTGTTTCTTGCATATGATCTTGAGTATGTTTTTTTTCTTTACTGTCTTCTTCCCCATTCAACAGTTTTTTGAAGTAATCTTCCAATGCTTTCTCTGTGTTATAGTTATCTACTATCCGTCCTCCACTTTCTGTTTCTAAGGCGATTGTTCTAGTTTGGTATCCTGCTTTCAGTTTTTATTGTTCCTTGGTAGACATTTCTCAAGTCTTAATTTCTTCTACCTTCTTTCCTAAGCATTTTCTCTTTCTCTTCTGTACACCTTTTTACATCTTTTTGTCTGATCCTGGTATCTCTTTCTTTTTTTTTAGTTTCATCTATCAACATCTACAGTCTCAGTTCATTTCTCTTTTTTGTTTCCCTCTCACACTCTTGATCATACCAATTTTTTGTAGGTTGTGCTGTGATTGCTTGTATACTCCCTATTCCTTTTTTAATAGCTTGAATTATATTTTCACCTGCATTTCCTCTTCACCATTTAGATTGGCAATGCCTTTTTTAACACTTTTTACATGTTTCTTTACCCTTTGTCTGGCTTTGTCGTGTTCCATTTCATTTTTGTTCGTCGTATCTTTTCCTTTTCTGGTTCCCTCGGTATTTGTTGTGCGACTTTGGTGCCCAGCAGGAAATGGTCTGTATTCACGTTTGGGCCTCTATATGTTCGAATCTTAAAAATACATTGCTTTCTTCTGTGTTCAATCAGCACATAATCTATCTGATTAGTATCCTCTCCGTTGGGAGGCCTCCAGGTCCTTTTGTGTATTTCTTTCCAGGCATAAAATAGTCAGTATTACAAATCCAAATTGAAACGAATTGAGGACTGGCGCCATTCCAATTTTTAACAGAAAATTGATTTGAATTTTCCAGTTGGATATTATTCTTTAAAATAATTTTTATTTATGTAAATATCTCCAATTGGTTTGTCTTATAAAAACATCATTTAAATTCGTTGAGAAAAATGGAAATTCACTAAAGCACCTCCTTAGTCCTTACATAAATTTTTGAAATAAGAGCTAGACTGGTGGGTAGACTAAAGTACTTAAAAATATTTCCCTCTGAGGAAAACTTTAATGCCCAGTTTTATTATCTAATATTGCTTTTTTTATTATACATGTCTGTTTTATCGAGCAATTAGTACTACCGCACGCCTGCGGCTGTTTTAGGTGACATTTATTTTATTAGTGAACGTTTCAAATTCAAGTTTAAAAGAACTCGCTCTGTTTAATCTTTCAGTTCACCTACTAAAAATTTAGAAATTCTTCTTCATCGAATAAAAACTACTAACTAAGCTTAATTTATAATAAATTAATGTTCATACCCTGTTTATTATTATAATAACAGCGATAATTCAATGGCATTGAAATAAAATGAGATCTATTACAGTGAGAGAATGAAATTTTGATGAAACCGTTTCCTCATCAGGTCACGTACAAGATAAGGGTTCGTGTTCCTTTTCCGAAAAAGGAAATTTAATTTTCACACGTTTCGTTTAGTGTCAGAAATTTTTTAACTCTATATTTTGATATGAGTCTTGTTTCTGTCAGATGACGTCAAGTACCTATATCAAGAAAATAATTCCAGAATTTATAAAATGTATCAAACAAATTATATTTTCATAATATGTGAAAGGAATCTGAACGAACAAAAGTATATTACGTAAGCGTGAATCTTTCTGCAAACCAAAAAATGAAGTGCTTGTTTTCTGTAACGCAGAAATTCCCAAAAGCTTATCTACTTTTATTAATCATATTCTTTTCGGTATTCTATCTCCAAGTTGCAGCTAAACTTGTTGACTTGGTTCCGTTTTATATTGCTTTCTTCTCCCTAGAGCTTTAACAATCTAATTAAAATCGCAAAAGCCTTGCTTTATGCAAAATTCACGAAGATAAACGATACTTGATATAAATAAAATGTTTTGAATGCTACATTTCCGGAAATATGGAAGAGGATAGAATTGACTTTTAATTCATTTTAAATGGCGCGTAAAATGTCCGTTATTATTGAAATTTGGATTTATGAGGACTCGGTTGCGACACTGGTGCCCAATTTTACACCATTGTTTTAAAAGCATTAAGATAATCCGCTTTGCTTGAACTTCTGCTACATTTAAGTTAAACAAAAGTTTTGTTTTCTATATTTAATTAAAATGTTGTTGAAAACGAATTGAACTTAAAACGTTTTTGGTTTAATTATTGTTGAATTGTTTAAATTCCTTAATTAATTAATTTTAAAAAGTAAAATAATTTATTTAATTTGCTAGTAGTGTTATAGGTGTTAGAGAAAACACTGTAAGTTTAATTATAATGGTTTATTTTAAAATAATACTACATCGAATAATAATTGCACATCATTACAAATAAAAGCATAACAAATTAACTTTACAGTTTTCATGGTATATTACTGCTAAATAATAACAAAATAAACAACATCTGCAAAAATTCTACATTATAACTTATATTATTAACCTAAAGTCGGATTATTGTGTTAACAGTGACTCGTTTTGGTTAACAAAAGCATACGTATATAAATTTCAAGATGCTATTACCAGATGATTGACTTTAATGACGAAATTGGGCAAATCAAAACGAAAATGATTCTAGTTTTATGACACATGCTTGAAATATTGAGGAAACGGAAGATGATATCGTCGAAGGCACCTGCAAAACGAATTCCCTGCAGGGAAACAACTGACAACTGTTTTCTCTTCCAGTAAAGAAATATTGCTAAGGTATCCATTGTAAGTTAAAGTCTAATTTAAATAGAATCATATTTTTTTATTTCAATTCAATTTGATTTTCTCTATTTGTTATTCTTATTGAAAGTAGTACTTAATAGTTTTATTTTAAAAAATTCTATCTAATCTTTCTGTTAAAAAGCTTTTATGAAATAAAATCCAAATTTTAAAATTTTAAAATTGGCGGTTTTCCGTTTACCGCTTAAAGATGCTGGTTAGGCGTGTTATTCTTGTTAGACGAGTTAGACTAGTCCTGTTACGGCGAACAAAGAAAACAAACCACTATCGCAATGTAATGATGTAACTGGTGAAGCTAACATTATCCACCACATTTCATTATTGATCAAAAATTATTACAGTTCGTATTACAGAATAGTGTTACCCACAATTAATTTACCTCCCTTTTATTAACTTAAGGTGTAACGGGAAGATGTTCAAAAGTATGCACAAGTCCCGTCCAGACCAATGGTAGATGTTAAATCTCGTAGCTCATGCCGCAGATGGGGTGGATTCTCAAATGAACTTACCTAGCCGCACAAAGAGAAGCTCACCGATTTCCAAAACTCTTATTAAACTAATAGATGTTCACAAAAGAGGGCGCCAGCAGTCGTAGATCGAAGGGTTCTGATGGTCGGTCACGCGACTACTCGTGAATCCGACACCCTGTATATAGGCTTCTTGCGAAACCTCACCCTGTGTGTAACTTACCTCGTGGAAGCTTTATTAAAACTCGCTTCAACGTTTCACAATTGAGACTCAACACGAACAAAAAAAAAAGTGTATAAACACGTGATTTGTCTTAATTAATTTTGACAAGGAAGTCCTCTGAAGACTTCCTTCTTTTTCAAAAAAAAAAGATCCAAGAAAGAAATACCAGTTTAATATTTACTTCTCTTTTGAACAAAGGTATCTGACCTTTAATTGAAATCTAGACTAAGCACCACCGTGCTTTTTAATAGCCAAACGAACAAAGTAACGAAATTCACACTGTTTTGTCTAGACCAGAGATCCACTTACAAAGAAAACAAAATATAAATAATCGACCTTTCTTACATTTATTAAAACAATAATTAAAAAAATGAGTTAAACTCACATAAACAAGAATATAAAAGAACAACAAACTACGAAAGAATATCAATAAAAGGTATGAATTAATTTCTTCACTGGAGAACAAAGTTGATAAAAAAAATTAATTAGAAGATAACAATAAAAATAAGTTATTACAAGGTTCTCGTATGGAATATTTCACAAATTCCACGTTCTCCTAGTCTTTTATCAAATGAACCAATCACTAAAACTCAAATAACAAAACAAAACAGGTCTTTCTTACTATAACGGCAATCTTTCTTCCAGGTGATATGTGCAGGTCTCTGATTCCCAACGACAGCAGCTCCTTCACGTTTGCCTGGTGCAAAATTCCACGTTCTAGCCGGGTCCCACCAATGTTCAAGGAAACTTAGATTTCAAAGAACAATCACTGTTGTTAACAATAACGAAAAACCACAAGAACAAAATCCAAGTGTTTATACACCAGCTTTATAAACTAAAATCACTTTGAGTCTCAAACGCTCTTTAAGTTTACTTAGTCCATTCGGATCACGGAGCTTCCAAAATGTAATACACACACACAGTTCAAGTCTTTACGAGGCGGGCAGTTTCTGTTCTCCACAGACCCTTCAACGTTGCACCAACGGGACCAAAATTGTTGCGTTTCTACCCTCTAAAATTTTTATTTCCTGGGAAATACCAGCGTAACTGTAATTGAAACAAAAACGCTTCCCACAATAACAAAGCTTTGAAAGCACCGCTTTTCGGTAAACAAACCAGCTTTCCTCCGTGAATAACACGACAAAGATCCGACGAAATATGATTTCTCGAGTCCGATCTCTCTTTTACTAATAGAATCGCTTCAATTAAATTCGGTTTGTAACCACTTCGGATTTGTAAGGGTAACGCCGAAATTAACCCGTACGTTGGTTCGAGTACGCAGCTATCAACGTAATGCCTATCCTCTCTGCGTCTCCTGTTGCGCAATGTGTACTTACTGGAGTGGGGTTGGAAAGTCAGATGCACGCCCTAACAGGTTAAAAATGCAGAAAGTCTTATGGGACAATGCAAAATTCCACTTCGTAGATTTACCAGCTTAAACCTGACTCAATCGAGACTGTCTGACTCCAATTTTTGCGACTAAGGTTCCAGGAATTTTATATTGGAAAATAGCAAAAGACATGTCTACCGAAGCCCAGAAGTCGAGACCACAAAGTTATCAATTCTTTAGAATAACATTGTAACAAACATTCGTTTATAGAATGAAATAATTTAAATATTAGGCGTCAGGAAAACAAATACCTGAACGAAATTGAAAGACAAAGGCGGATTTAGTGCGAATTTTAAAATAACATTACAAAGGAACGGTCTTTGATTTACTGCAACAATCCCACTCAATTAAACTCAATAAGACTTCTTCAACTTATTAAGTACTAGTGTCCTATATAAAGGACAGCACAAAACTATTTTTTTCTGTTGCAACTGTAAAAGCTTTTTTTTTGATTTGCAAATTACAAAATATTTACATTTTTTAGTGTTGCTCATATTCTTCCTTGCTGATTTGTCATTTGAAAGTTCGTAAAAGAAAAGATCAAAACTCAACTGTTTTTCAGGGTTGCTGCACATTGATGCAAATTATCAAATCTTTGAAAACATTTCAAAACAGCTTTGATTTGCATTGAAACTGCATTTCAAAACATTTAGCTTTACGGTTTGTTATGAAAATTCAAAAATAAGTAAATCTTCCTTAACGTGTTATGAAGATCTGTAAATACCAAAATCTCTCTTTTATTTTCAACGATTCCTATTGTACGTACGTTATTCTTTTTCGAAATTATATTTTATCTTTTCTCTGTAATATAGAAGCCCCTTGTTTAATGTTCCTATATATTGTTAGATTTATGACTTGGGAACATTTATTTCCTTTTAGGATTTCTTAATAAAATATATTTCTCTATGTTAAAATAGCAATACATGTTTTATAAATTTAAATATCTCATTTCAAAGAATTTTTTATTTTTATCTTTTAGTTTTATGCTTCTTTGAACCATAAAACTGTCATTTTGTCTGGCCCAGACAAGATTTGTTTTTCCAATTTATGTGAATTATTGCATAGGGCAATACTCGAATTTGTGGTTGAACTATCCCTTCTCTTTTTGTCTCATTGGTAGTTATATTTTCATGAATTCCAGCCAGTTAATAATTTGCCGGACCCACCCTTCCGAGGGTTGAAGAATCTTTATTCCGTCTAAGAACCCGAGGAGTTCGATAGAAGATTTCATCTAAGTAACACACGCGCTCTTCGTGTTTCTCATAAGTGAAAGTTTGGAACTTAGAAATTTTGCGTAATATTGAAATTTAGTCCGGCTAACATCTACGAATTTGATAAACCGCCTGAGAGTAAACGACACGAATAATTTCTGTCATCGTTAAATATTTTATTGATAATCCCTGGAATGTACCAGATGTGTCACTACCTTTAACGTACTATATCTCAAATTTCGCCTTACTGGTGAACCCACCAAACCAAATTCACACCGAATTCCCAGTTAAATTATCGTACCGCCTTCCTTTTGTATCTTTCGAAAAAACTCACTGTGTTATCGTGTTTCTTGTACCTATAACGTTCCGTTAAATTTCTACGAGTTCTGTACTGCATCGCTCTCTAAGGGCAATCAAAGACAATTCAAACCTATCTTCAAATTAAGAACGTATGTGAAAGTCGTCGTTCCCGAAAACTTAATGTATTAACTATAAGATAAATCTTGTGTGAATCAGTGCAGTGAATTAAGTGTATTTAGTGCCATCAAATTAGTTTTAGTAATACGGTAAATACTTTTACCCTTTTAAAAATGAAACTGTCTTTTGTGAAGAAGCTAACGTTTACGCATTATAAACGCAATTATTTGCAAATGCAGTAGTATTTCATCGTCTCGTCACCAGTCACTTTGGACGGCAGTAATTTAGAGTTCAGATTACTGTAACATCGCTTTACAGTAGTGAAAAACCTTGTGATATTTTTCCACACTAGTGAAAAGTTGGACGCATTATTTCACAGTGGTGAAAAGTTTTGTAATCTTGTTCAGTTAAAAAGAACCTGTTATTTGTCAAGTTGCAACGTAGCAATTCTGTTCGGAAATGTTATTAATCTTTTATTAGTTTCTCTATTTATAAGCAAAATTTATAAATTTAAGTCTTGTTTTGATAGTTTATTCATGCAAGATTTTGTTAACGTAAATTCTTGTTGGTTTACAACTTGCAAAATGTTTCTTACTTAAATATTTATTTAACTAATTATCTGGATCCAAAGGTAAATGCAAAACATCTGGAGGTGACGTCTCTATTTATACTAACGATTTTGTTTATATTTTACATTGTATTTCATGTATACTTTCTTCAAGAGTGGCCGCAGAATTTTATGTAATGCGCCTGGTCAATGGTTCGTGAATATCAGCAAATTTAATGTGGCCAGATTTATCTTATGTTTACTTGTTGCATATTGTGATGATATTCAAAAATCTAAAGCGATGCCCAAATAAGAAAAAGTAATAATGACAATGATCTTCACAAAATTCAAGTTTAAAGAATCAAATAATTAAATTGAACATTTTAAATATTTGGAAATGTATTATATAGTATATACGTAAGTTACGATTTGTAAATAAGTTAAGAAAATGAACATTCTAGATTAGTTAAACGATATGATTAAATGATAGTTATTTATTGATAAAAATTGATAAGGAGTTTATGTAAAAAAAACAGTAGAATTCTTAAAAAATTTTTTGAATTGAAATTTGTTTATAAGAGTTTTTTTTGATAGTAGAATTGTACATTGAGTTAAAGTTATTGTCATTAATAAAAATTTTGAAGAATTGAATTCGAATTTATAGAAGTTATTTAAAAGAGTTAAACAAAGAAATAAAGAAGTAGCAGTGAATGGAAAGAAGAATAAGTTGGTTATCCGAGCAGAGTAACAAGAAATAAGAGTCAGAAAGTGAATGTGAGTGTTAATTATTTTAGACAATTTGTGATCTAAAATAAAAATTAAAATAAAAAGAAAAACTGTATTATATGTCAAGACTATAAACTTTAATACAAATAACAATATTATTTTATGTCAATAGTCACTATCAGTTTCTAGTTCTATTTTCTTCATGGACATACAAACAAATTCGGCCCTAAAAGAAAGAAACATTTCACAATAATAAAATGATCTAACATATTGAAAGAATTAATATTTAATTTACTTACCTTCTAATACATTCTTATTGTGTGGAGGAATGATGAAATCTTTGATATATGTTGTCCGAATGTCTTTGGTGCGGACTTTAAGCAACCAGTGGACCAAACAGTGACGTATTAAAGAAGGTGAAGTCGTCATTAACAGAGAGAGATCGATTCGGCAAACGACGTATTGAAGCAAGGAGGTCTGTGGAAAAAGGAACAGGAAGTGTCAAAGTTACCGGGTTGTGGTGAAGTGAAGGTAAAAGAGAATAAAAAAAGGTGGTAAAAAATAAGTTAAATTTTATTTTCTTTCAAGTAACAAAAATAAATGTAAAATTGTTTAAAAAAATTTAACTGCCAGTTTGATTGAGGTTGTCAAGTGTTGATCATGGTGTCATTATTATCGATCATCCAAGTTGCATAAAAAGAATCACATTATAACCTTTAATCACAATTATTTGACGTTTGGCCAAATTATTTGACATTAAAAGAAAAAAAATTATAAACTTTCAATAAATATTATCTATTGTATCACAATATGTACCTTTATAAATTTATCATGTCTTTATATGTGCTCATATTAAAATATGTACAAGGAGTGTGAACCAGGACCGCTGTATTCTGTTTGTTGTACCAATTTAGTAGTATGCTAATAGATATTATTAATTTACCTTTTGGTTTTTCTTGTGGTATTAGCACACACATAGATTGTTTCAGTGATCAGCTGTTCCGGAACCGATGGATGTTGACCTTTACTTACATATATAATATTAGCTTAATCCCCCAAAAGGGAGTGCAAGTATCTTAAGAGAGTGCAGTACAATCTCGCTTCCGTTTATTTGCGTAGCGTTCAAACCTGCGGTTCGACCTTGATAAGCAATCTCGCCTACTCACCTAAAAACGGAGACCACCTGCAGGGTCTGCCTTTCGAAATTAGGTCACCGACTTTCTATTGTGACTGGCGTCCTCTCGATCCCGAAACCAATTAAGATTCTCGTATCAATACTACCGTCTACCGCCGGCTCAAGGCCGTCCTCGGCCACGACCCGTCTTCGACTGTCAAAGGCTAGCGTGACAGGTGGCATATCGATTTTATGTATGGTTGCGATGCCGATGGGTCACTAATCCCAGTTTTGCCTGTAACAGGTTCTGTAGAAGTTGTATCCATATTTTCGTTTTTTAGTACAAATTTATTATAAAAAACACGGTGTTCTATACAGGGTATTTTCTAATGATGGTAAAAACTTTTAATAAATAATTCCTAAACTAGTTGTAAATTACAAAGTTCATTTAAACAAGTGTTTTAAAATGCACCCCTTCCAAGATACAGCGCATAACACCGCAATCTTGGATAGTGGTTGGGGGGAGGGTGAAAGTTTCCCAAAATCTTAAATGGCACTATTTCATGTGTGATAATCACTTAAAGGATATAAAATTCCCAAATTTTACATTAAAGAAAATTAAAATCGTCCTAGCCGTTCATGAACTAGAGACAGAAATGTATTGTTTAAATTAAATACATATTTATCTCTAGTTCTCGAACGGCACGGTCGATTTTAATTTTCTTTGATGTAAAAATTGAGAATTTCATACCTTTTAAAATGATCTATCACACATGGGATAGTGCAATTCAAAATTTTGGGGTGGGGGTGGTTGGAGGGAGGGTGAAAGTTTCCTAGCTGATTAGAATAGGTTATCAAATGTCCTCCTTTAAAACAAAATCGACGTGTTTCAGCGATTTTTGATAATTCTACTAATTTAAGAGTTATTTAAGGTGAAAGGTTTTAAAATGAAAGCCCTGTATAAAGGAGTTGAGATTATAAAAGCATTTCACGATCGTATCTGGTTGCCCATAAGACTCATAAGTATATAGCTGTACGATGTTTTATCGACGTATTTGATGACTTAACGTTAATTTGTATTCGATAAATAGCATGGACAATTTACGAGCTATAGTGTAGAAGAAATCAAGAAACGGATAAAGATGGAAAACTTCTGGAAAAATCTAGATGATGTAGGCATGATCCGATTTTGATACATTAGGTTCAAAAATCTTTATTATATTTCTGACTGGAATAATCAAGTCATCACGACTTTTCCTTGTTATTTTGATAACTTTTCCTTAAAATTCAAGTCAGAAAATACTTGTTGTATATATTTTTTAATTTTTGCACCGACTACTGGCCCAAATGATCTGTATTTATTGCAAACACTAAAATCAATATTGAAAGACTGGCCTTATGTACAGTACCAAACAAATTAACTGAAACACACACTTAAATCTTACTACTGATTGCAATAATAATTACTAACGATAAAAAATCGTTACAAAGTTTTTGGCCACGTATTGTTAATTTTTATTAATTGCTTCCTTTAATCGATCAATATTTTGTGGGCGGTTTTTATAATTGTTATTCTTCAAATGTCCAAATATAAAAAAATCTAACGGTGAAATGTCAGGAGACCTGGGAGACTATTGCCTTTACACAGTCGCCAAAGAAATATTTCAAGTAACGAATAGTGTTGCGTGCTGTATGTTGTGCTCCACAATCTTGCTGAAAGTAGCCCGTTTGTAGTTCATTATCAAGCAGTTGTTCGACAAATAGTGTCAAAATAGCATTTTGATATCTCCTGTCATTTATTATGTTATTAGAAAACACTGGACCGTAGATGTTCCATTGCGACCCATACACTAATATTATACAGGGTGTTACAAATTCGAGTAGTTGTATGGGGATCTCAAAAACCGTAAGAGATACGAATTTGTTTAGATTATTGCAAAGTTGCGCATTTATGTGCTTAACAACATGTCGTTTAACAAGTTTAAAAATTTTGAATACTTTCGGAGATATCCGGAAAAAATGGAAATAATAATTTTTCGTTTTTAATTTCTTATGCCTTTGTTTTCAAATTTATTTAAAAACCAAAGCACATTATTAGAGCACTTTTTTATGTTCTTTAAAACAGTGTAATCGTTTTTTAAATACGACGTTTCGTATTTCAGATATCATCATCAGGTCAATTTTTTTCAATGCGAACCTGGATTTCTTTTTACGTTTTTGTCAAAAACTGATTTTTAAATGTATAATCCCATATTATTTTTTAAAAAAATTGCGTTTTGTAGTAAAGAAAATGATGCTTCTTTTATCGTCCAAGAGTTTGCCAGTACGGTCCTGGATACTGTAACTGTAAAACTCGGTTTGATAAACATACTCAGTCTAAGTTTATTTAAACTTATTTTATTAATTTGTTTACGTTAAAATGTATTTGAACAAACAAAAAAGAGAAATTCACAATAACAACAACTAAAACTAAACTGAAATACTGAGAAATCTAATAACAATAACAACTATTATTAAAATAAAAATTAATAAATTTTTAATTTTTTCATAAATGCGCATTTTTAATACATTTACTGCTTTGGGCAGGAGGGGCCTTCAAAGAGCTATAATAACCATAACACGAAAAATAAATTAATGTATTGAAGCAAAGCATTTATGAAAAAATTAAAAATGTACTTATTTATTTAATTTAATTTTAATAGTTGCTATTGTTATTAGATTTCTCGGTATTTCAGTCTAGTTTTAATAGTTGTTATTGTGAATTTCCCTTTTTGTTTGTTCCAGAAGTATTCAAAATTTTTAAACTTTTTAAACGGTATGTTGTTAGGCACATTAATGCGCAACTTTGCAATAATTTAAACAAATTCGTATCTCTTACGGTTTTTGAGATCCCCATACAACTACTCGAATTTGTAACACCCTGTATAGGTACAAACTTGTCTGTATAAGTGTAAGCATTATCTGCAGTCCAAGTCCTATAATTTTGACAGGGATATATCCGGAAAAATAGAACCATATTTTGTCAGACTTAATTGTCACATTTATTTAA
>VTPC01007938.1:0-18192 GCA_011009095.1 Ignelater luminosus
CTCCTCACTTTGACGACTAACTACATCTATTGACATGTTTAATGTTTATAAGAATGACACAAACATCAAACATCTAACCTATAAAATATTTTCATCGTTGACTAACTTTAATAAAAGGTTTATACCTATAAAAGGGGAGAGTGGCCAAAGGAGATTAGTTAAGACGAAAAATATCCGTATCTTTTTATGTACCATAGATCGATTACAGACTACGTTTGTAGAATGAATAAGCCACACGTAGGTGACATCGACTGATCCAAATACTTTTTGCAAAATCTAATTTGATTTTTGCTCAATTCCAAAAAGCTTAGATCTATATGAGCAAATCAGATTAGCCTATGTCTGTCATTACTTGTATGAATTTTATTCCGAATGCTAAAAAAATCGAGTATAAGGCTTAGCCTTTCCGAAATATTTATTTTATTCCAGCATCTGATGCAATTTTTAATGCCGGTAATGTAATTGTTTGTGGAATAACACTTTGTGTCTCATACCTTGGGGTACATGGGGGTATGTTAAACATATGAGAAAAATTAAAGCAAGCTAATAGTTATTTGTTCTATAAGTAGATAAAAAGAAAATTTAAATTTTAGTTTACCTATAAGTAGAATGCAATATTCTATTATGCACTTATAATTTTTGAAATAATACGTTTCAAAATAACATTACATTTAGAAATCTGACATTCTTACAATGGTTAACAGTCATTGAACCTGGTAATCGTAGTTATAACAATAAGCAAGTGTTATATTGATATGGTAACACAAGATCTATCACAAAACCAGTGGGTAAAATAGAAAAACAAACTGCAGGTATAAAATATTAGTTATTTACGTAACAAGTCGGGGAAGTGATACTTCACAGGACGAGTCGCTAGGCGAGTCCTGGAAGCTTGGGGTGTGGTATGTATAAATTTTTTTTACAACTGTATATTAAAAAAATAAATGTTCAAAATAGAAAAATCTATAAAAAACAAAATTAGATGGAAACATATCCCTGCCTAGGCAGGTCAAGTGAAGCTTCCCTGTTGTCTTTTAGTCAGGAAAGTTGTCACTATAGTAACAGTTGCAGAAAAAGATATTGAACTACGAAAAAATAATTAATTCATTGACAATGAATTTAAACTTCATTCAATATTTATTTTGATGAAAAATAAAAGCTAGCGTTATCACAGTTGGCACATACAAACTGATCGTCATTCTTTGATGCACCTGAATAAATTTCGTGGGCCCACTTAGAACATTCTTCATTTGTCTACCCATTAAAGCAGTCACGTGATGGAAGCGCTCTATAAGTGGGGCATATAGAAATACCAGTCCCTTCTGCCCCATGTGTACATTTTAGACAAAAGAATTGGATTATGGTATTTAAATGTTTCATGATAATAAACTATTTGGTTCGTTTTAGACACAATGAAAATCAGAAGATTTTACAAGATCTATCTTAGAAATAATCTCTTTTACTACTGCAACAGCACTGGTTCATAGAATGATGAATTCTTACTATAGTCTAAATCCTATACGGACTAATATATACGATACGGTAATTCTAAACTAATGGAAAAAGTTGTAATAAAAACATTTACAGAGTCCTCTGTGCCCCGCCCGTCCCCTATGCTCTACTCTCCTTTTCAACTATTGTCAAAATTATATCCATATCGTAATAAACCTCTGATTAAAGTTAATGATAGATGAAAATACCGGCCCTTAGTAATTTTAAAGTATACACTGTTAGAAAAATATCATGTCAAGACCTACCTGAATCCTATCCTAACTTAAAAACAGATTATAGCAATAAAATATGTATGGATCAGAAACCTTGAAACAAAGAATAAAGTCAGTTTTTTAAATAATTTTTAAAACATTATTTGCGTTAATGATTGAATTTTTTATGTAAAATACATTAGGGTAAAAGCATAAATCCTCTGCCACCTAAAGAATATTTGAAGTTCAAATTCGTTTAAATTTAAAACGAAATAATATTAACAATGAAACTTTCTGTACAGTTATGGATATTTAAATGATATACATACTCAATCGTCAAAAGTCATTAAACGTTTAGTTTTATATGAGAAAAAAAAATAATTCATTAAAACCGACACTTTAGCCCCGTAATCCGCCGCTATTTACTAAAAATCCGCCGTCAAGGTCCTAGTAGCCGCCCTTTAAGAAGCAAAGCTATAAATATCGTATAAACGTGAGGAATGATTATTTCTTAAATGATTACATATGAGTTCTTGGAAGCTTCATTCGGATCACATGTTTGGCAAATTAAATCTGTTTTAGCGATATCTTCGTTACTCGCCATAAGCATAAAATAATTTACCAATTTTATGCCTTTCTTGCATTTGCTCATAAACGATTTATTGAAACGAAAAGAATTTATTAAAAAACATACATGCAAATACAAAATAAGTAAATAATTAATAAACAAATGAATTTAATTCCTACTTTCTACATGATACTCTTTAAAGGTTAATTTTTCACTTAAGTTGGTTGTTTGGACATGTTGACTTCCTAAAATTAGATTTTTTTTGAAGAGAATAATAACCATCAAATAAATGATGGAAAAATTAATAAATGTGGGTGCTAATCAACAAAATTAAATTAAAAAGTCAAGCAACAATAATATAAAATCTCAGTATTGTGGAATACCCACTGCACGACAGTGGAAGGCGGCGAGTGGGTGACTAGACGAATCTATGAATACCGGTACCCTGCCTACCTTATTTTCGACATTTGTTTAATTGAAATCCAGGATTTTTTGTATTAAATATTAAGAAGGACCATTGCTTTAATTTACTAAACAAAAATTTTTACGAAGATGTTCACAAAAATGCGCAAATCTTACCTAGAATGCAACCGTTTCTCGTTAATAAAAACGCACTCAATGGCAGTCGTAGTAAACATAATCACGTACTGGCAGTAAATAAATGCTAATAATTAACATATAACTTTTATTTACCGGAATGAATGTAACATAATACTTAGAACGAAGGATGGTAGATAACACAGAGCTAAAAATCGCCGTTATTTATGGTGCGATAATTTATTTATAAAATAATAATTGATTCTTAGGTGGACTGCTGGAGCCGGACGTAATTAGGTGCGTTTACCATATACGAAATTAAAAATGAATTGCAAAAATGTATGATGTGTCTGTGCTTATTTGATTGAAATTGCTAATTGCTACTACTATGATTTACGCAATAGTTAGAGTTTTTTTGATGATTGCAATAATATAATATCATACAACTTTACACCTAACAGTTTTGTTTCTTGTATTTACTCCGTAAATAAAAAGCCCTTCTCCCTTCTGATGTGTGTTAGTGTCTATATGTCACAAATATATAACTGCTTTTAAAGAGTATACCTAATAACAGAATCTCGTTTTTGTGATACATACTACATAAATGGATATTATAGGTGAGTGAATTAGATAATGCTTTTGGTTTGCTGATTAAGTTAGAATTTTTGTAAATTAGAATTTTGAAATGCAGATTGTCTGATCTGTCTTGATGTGAAACAGTGTAAGACATTTTAGCACTAATCTGATTGACGAATGTGCATTTATCTTTTCATATCACCCAGATGACAAGGGTTTACTGACGTTTTTTAAATTAAATGTAAGTTTTTCTTTCAAAACGTTGAAGATATTGATTGTCTGACCATGATAGAGCATTCTGTATATTCTAGGAATGCAGTGTACTTCTTGGCATCAAGGAAAAGAAAGAAAGAGAACAATATTAAGACGTTTTGAATCGACCATCAAAAATGCAAGAACCAGAAATAATTGTAACACTCGTGACTCGTTGTTCTTTATTCACTTACAATTTCTCTAAAAACACCTCATTTATATCCTATTAGCAACTGTATATTCTACTCAAAGTCGATGCGATCAATATTATGTTGTGTTTGTATAAGTCGTCTAAGATGTAATGAGTCGCTGCTCTGCCGTTCTCGGGATAGCGTGTAACTGTTGACTTTCTTAATAATATTAAAGTTAAATTTCGAAATTAGTAGCTTTTTCAGTCTAATACAGATCAGTTTTCATGAGTTAATGTAAAATCTTTTGTATTGACTGCCTTAGAAGATGCTTACAAGCAGATATCCTTTTGTATGTGGGTTTTCATCTGTAAATTCTAAAATTTTAAAAGTTATCAACTATCTGTCTGCACTTAATAAATATGTTACCGTCTATTTTTGCAAACGCTCTTGATGTTCTTGAATAGAGTTTGTGTTTGTTACTGTATGGTAAATTCTACCAAGTTCTTATTCGTCTTTTTGATTAACCAAATTGAAGCACAGTTTGGTCTCCATATCCTGATTTTATATTTATACGGTCAGTTTTTAGTAGTGGTGGTAAGCTATAGCCCTTCTGGTTCTAAGCAAATGGTAAGTAGTTTTAAGTAGACTGAACCACTAAGATCTTTAAAATATCTGCCCGGGGTTAATCTAAGAGAATTCTCAAAATATTAAGGCCAAATTAAATATCCGCAAATGAGGCTCGTGTTTGATAGATTGTAGACTATAGTTTTTTAATTTTAAATGCAATCGAATCCTCGGATTTATATACAAATTAACCTAAAATTGCAAACAAGTTATAAAATTACCGTTTTGAAGCTAAACTCAAACGCAACTGAATAAGTTTGTACATATATGATAAAAAAATTGTATTTGAGTAGAATTCAGACATACAATTTCGAAAATATTCTACACTATTTGCACAAGTGCTTAAATATTTGAAGACTAAGTAAGTCAGCCATCTTGGCCCACTAACTTGATTCAGTTTACAAAATTTAGTTAAAGGAAAAATTCCGACATTCACTAGAAAGGAATGAATTTCGGATACAAACAAAAACATTTAATATTAGCTAACCTCTTTTTTATTTCAGAGCTCTTAACGTGTTGATCAAATTGGAATGGCTAGTTTTCCATACTCGGGTGTTTCATATCCGTTTTGCTCATGATGATAAAAAGCGCTAAAACTTGTACTGTTGCGCTGTGGTTTAATTATTTTTAAATTATGATGGTTTAGAGCTTTTCTAGGTTGTGGTTTTGGGCTTTTGGCGCTCACGCTTTCTGTATCTAACGAATAAAGATTATAAATAGATGCAAAGTTTTAGCTGTTATTGCTTAATGGCATTCAATTCTCAGATGAGAGAGTCCTGTTTTCTAGAGGTGATTTCTTTTGAGTTCATCTTCATCAACTTGGCTTATAAGCAGGGACACAACAAAAATACCAGGAATTTGTTGCAGCAATTTCAGTATCTGATGTTAAATCCTTTTTGGCTAATCTTTGTTGGTACTATCGGGTTAGAATTGTATCGAGATTATGTTACACTTTCACATTTTTAATTTCACATTCTTTTTGCAGCACTTTGAATACATTTGTATTATCTTGTTGTTTAGATAATTTCGCTTGAAATTGATTTTTGAACTTGTCCAAATTGTTGGCAAGCGCAGACTAGTCGTAAGATCCTCTGAGCAAAACGCAGTAACTCATTCTGAAATTATGACTTTTTGCAGCGCCCACAGTGCATTCCAGAATTGGTACTATCTATGACTGTAAAGCCCATGATGATCATTGTTCCAGATAGGATATAAGATTTTTTAAATTGTTGGTCTGCTGATGGTTGAAACTATAACATTATGGCTTATTGTCTAGTTCTAATTGAACAGAATTCCAATTAGTTTGTGCAAAACTTACGAGCATGACAGTTTTAACTTTAATCTAGATACATTAAAATTTAAATCTCACGCTTTGAGAAAAAGTGAACTGCAATCGCTCTTGACATAATTAGGTCTTGGGGACAGTATCACATTTATGATTCACTACTTAAGTACGTTAATGTTAAATTAGGCTAACAAGTATGTACAAGTTTTTAGTAAATCCAATCTACATATCTTCTAGAATTTCTTATTGATTAATGCAAATTAATGAATCTATTGTAAAACAAAATTTACAAAAAACTGAAAGGAATTGTAATCGTTAAATACTTTAGCTTTTAAGTACCAGTTTTTTGTGGTGGAGTGTGGTGTCTACAAGTATTGTTACATTTTTTCTATTATAGTAGAATAGAACAACAAAAAACTAACGAAAACTTTATTTATTACTAGATGACGTTTGTCATCTTTCTCACATTTAGCGCTGATTTAAATTAACATAGTTAAATGAAACTTAAAATAGTTAAATTAATTTGCTCAATATTCTTATTTCTAGCCTTCTTAAGCCTTAAACCTTAATTAATTTAATTTGCTACTAATAAATCAATTTTCCTTTTTGAACTTAAGAAGAATTTTATTGAATATTCTGAGGTTTATGAAATATACTACTTTAGATTTTATTAGTTTAACTACTTTGCGAATAGTAAACTAGGAAGTTTCGTGAAAACGTCTTATCCAACAAACTAAATGTATTTTCTTACCCCCATCACAAAATTAAAATTTATGCTAAGTAACGAGTTAACGTAATCGACTTAATTGTTTCAGTTATGTCTACATTTTAACCTTATTCAACAAGTTTATATTTTATTAACACATTATTGAATTAACCTGTCTCGTACAGCAATAAGTCTTCCGTTCCCGTTTTATATTTATGTGACTTCACGTTTCGTAACTTCTAACAAAAAAGAAATTTTATGCTGTCACCTACGGAAACGTGAGGAAACAATTTTCAACCTAATTAAAATTCGCTCATTATGTTATGTAAAAGGTATTAGTTTGTATTTAACCTCAGTTTATATGCTATAAAACGTATGTGGACTTTGACACAGTTTTTCCCGGTGGATCGATGTAGCCTAGCGTTCTAATAGCCCTGTTTCACTGCTGATTAAACGGAGTGTGTGGTATGTCGTTACCGCAAACAGGACCGCATTTGGTCTACCACCTTACAATTCTCATTTGCTAAAACTGTATTGGATTTGTTTCATTCTAAAATTATTTTGTAAATGTAAACAAAACTTTTACGTATTTTACACTTTTTTAATTTTAACGGTGCTTCATTGGCACCCAATTAAAAGTAGTTTTTTGTTGAGAATAAAAAAGGGGTTTTGTGTGGTCACCACGTAAAAAGTTTGACTCGGTACATTTACTTTCTACAAATTTCATTAAATGGGGCTAAAATTACAAGCAAAAGCTTTCCACCCGACAAGTAGAGTAAATTAAAACAATTTCACTTTAATAAAATTTATATTTTTAAATTAGGTATATTAAAAATAATTGTTCATATTTATCAATTGTTTCATACTTCTCCGGTTTCCCTACACTTACTGACTATATCCGGACTTTGAAGTATTGTATTGTTACAGTAGGTATCATTTTCTAAATTGAAATGGATTGGACTAAACAGATTAGGAAGTTTCCAGGTTCCGCCCGTATGGTCTACCAAGTTTGCGTATTATTAACAATTGTAGATTCCTGTATAATCCACCTTTCCACAAAACAAAACAGTTACGTTAACAATTGCTTGATACTGAATAGTTGTGACCTTTAAAAGTTTGAAATGTGTATTTGTAACGTTACTTAAGTTTCTAGCTATAAAACCCTCGATTTAGTGGGATAAACCTGTTGAGCCTTTCTCTCAATTACTTACTGCTTTACTATTTATGTTTATTTTTGTTTTAATTTACATAACTTGAACTTAATTTTTCTTAAAGTTTAAAACAAATGATATTTTCTACGAAACTTTACAGTAAGTCTATTCTATGTTATAATAAGAATAGTATCAATCCACATTATCGGAACATTCCTGAACGTCGTGGATATTGAACGTTTGTGAAAATCGGTTTTCAAGTCAAACCAAGATCAAACTTGATATTTTTGAATTAAATAATTAAACTAATACAACTATTAGATCAAGTGGTGTTAGAAAGTGGATATAAACAAGTGTACCAGATCCAAAAGTATGCACCGCCTCTCTATGTTCCTCTCCTATTGCAGTCCGGGTTTACCCTGTACTAAGACTGATACAGGCATCCAACCTCAACATATTTCTTCTGTGCAGCTCGACAAACGATACAACAATAGGAAAGACTATCACCTCGCCGTGACTACACTATCCCCCTATTCATCAATATGTTTACGAGGGCGGTATGATAAGTACCCGAGTTTGATGAAAGATGGCGCTTTGACTGGAAATCTGTATTACCGACTGTTAGTGATATCCTTCAAACGATTTCTGTCAAAATTTCTGACAGATTCATCAAACAGTTTTTGTTTGACAGCTATTGAAGATTTTTGAATTTTTGCAATAATGGAAGAAAAACAATACCAGCCAATGACTCGATTTTTTTTTCTAGATGGGAAAAACGTGTCAGGAAATTAAAAAGAAGTTCAATGCGGTTCAATGATTAACAAAATTCAATCCTATCGTATTAGTAGACCGCCGGGCAAAAGTCAAAAAGATTGGGAGCATTGTATACATCTCGATTGAACTTATACAAACTGTCCTTTACGAAGATTCAGTATGAAAAAGCTACCGGGAAGATAGGTGCCACGATTGCTGACGATTGACTAAAAACCAAATTACGAAACTTTAAAGGACTGTTTGGATATGTTTAGGCGCATTCCAAGTGAGTTTTGGCGGCGTTATGCGACCGTTGATAAGACATGAATTCATTACTACACACCGGAAATGAACTTCAATCAACACATTGGGTTTTTCCTTGCAAAAGTGTATCAAAGAAGGCGATGACAATTCAACAGGTCAAAAGTGTTACGGGTATCATCTTTGAGGATTTACAAGGCATAATCTCGATTGATTATTTGGAAAAGGGAAAAATAATCACTGCTGCTTAATTGGACCGAATCGATACCGAATTGAGGAGACTAAGGTCTCATTTGGTGAAAATAGAAGTGCTCTTCCACCGTGATAACGTTCCAGCTCTCTCTCCTGCATTTGTCATAGCAAAACTGTCCAATTAGACTACAAATTGTCTCATCCACCGTATTCTCCAGATTCGGCCCCCAGCATTTTCTATTTGTTTCCAAACATGAAAATGGAGACCTATTTTACAGAGTTCAATAGATTCTATTATTTGAATGCCTTACAAAAATTGGAACATTGCTCGACTAAGTGTATAGAGTTATAAGAAGATTATGTAGAGAAATAAATTTAACAAATTCAAAAAAATGCGCTTTCTTTCCAAACACGGATACTTATCATGTCATCCTCGTACATTGACCTTGGCTAAAAAGAAGCTTGAAAAAAAGAAATCTTATAGGCAATACATTCAAAAAAATTCATGTTGAGATCTATAACATTTTATTTGTTAGATATCAAGAGAAATACATGGAAAATCGAAGGACAATATAACTTTTACTAATTATGTTTTCTATCTATTTTGACTGTCTGGATATCATGTAAGCTCTATTTTCCAATTTGTAACGGGAAAAAGCTGAAAAAAAGCCCAAGGCCCGTTACAGATGACGAAAGATGTTCAGTCTCGTAGCTCAAGTTGAAGACTAAACTAAACTTACCTTAACGAAAAGAAAAAGCTTACACACACCAAAAACTCAGGTCAAATACAAAAGATGTTCAAAATTAAGGGCGCTAGAAGCTGAAGGTCATAGGAACCAACGGCCTGTATATGGGCCCCTTACGGAATAACACTCTGTATATAAGTGGCTCTATGGGATATCATCCTGTATACAGATAACTTTGTAAAACATTTATAATGAACACTTCACTTTTTAAAGATAATTTAGCAATAGTTGTGAACTCTTCAATTTAAACACTTAAGACTTTATCAACGGGAAACAACTTAAAGTCTCATTTGTCTTTCATTATCGAAATAAATCAATTAAATCGTTGCTTGCAAGCTAAAACCCACTGGCCACGCTTAACAGGAACTTGCACTTGTATCACGGACAAACGTCGGTCACTCTACGCAATCCTTCAACGGAAGACTGAATTCGATGACTAGTCACCTTCGATACAAAAACTTAAAGGATTTAATCCTTCTGCTTGTGAATTCTGGTTTATATCCGCCTAGATAGGCGATTTCTTTAACCCCTCAAGGAGCCATTCTCCCAGGGTTAATAAAATGCAACACTGCAAATACAAAGATGAATTCACAGCCCGTTATTGTTGTGACAAATACGTCTGTGCCCGACACATCATTAAGGTAAAGATGAACAGACCAAATTCGACTCTCTTGAAAAATTCTAAATAATTTTGCACACAACCAATTTGATACAATAAAAAAAGCCGGTTGTACACTGTACCAAGGAACAAAACACAGACGGTAAATTGAAAATGGAAAAATACCAAACGTTATTGTTTTAATTAATACGGCCTTTTATCTAGACATAATGCAGCATTTTGTCTAGCAATGAAACATAAATATAAACAAGTTTTTTCCTGAATCGGCGAAACAGCAAAATATACGAGAAACTTATAAACAATTTTGAACTAGAATAAAGCACGTTTTAATAATAAAATTTCATATCAAATTTCACAAATGAAGCCTGAATAAGACATTTTCACAACGGAGAAATAATCTCATTAACAACGAAAGAAACGTGAAACAAATTATTGAATACATTTTATGATGAAACAAAATAATGAATTTGTGTGAAATGCCAATACTCAAACGAAATGTTAAATTTAATAATTAAAATGCACCCAGAAATCTATTGAGTTTACAACAAAGATAGATCTGCGCATAATTTCCATTAACATTTACAATAATGTCACAAATTCTTACCACAATTCGTCACGAAGAAGACGATCAACATCAAATACCCGATGGCAACAACTTTCTTACTAAGATAAATTCAAAGAAAATATGAAACGAGACTTATTTAGTAAACAAAACGAATTGAATGCTAATAAAAAAGACTGAACACTGTATTTAATAACTATAATGGAAAGAAAATATTGAAAACGCATCTTCAGAAGTATATGCCCAGACAAAATTTAAAATATTTGAATGGTGTAGTTATCAGGTATAGCGGTAGCTACACAATACCTAACGACTATAGTTAATTTAATCATAATGTGATTACAACGAAAAGCGCTGGGAAGCTTTTCACTGCGATTTATAAGAACGCAACATAACTCAAAAAACAAACTATTAAACTGCTCAAAGCAACTCCGCAGTAGTGATAAGCAAGATGATGTTTAGAAGCACATTAATGTCAGTGAATAAAAAAAGCTGATTGGTTATAATGATATATCTAGATATCAAATGTATCTTCGGTTCACACGATGCAAGCAGGCCTCTATGTAATAATAAAAAGACTAGAAAGCAAAGAGTTAAAAAGACCCAAACTGCGATGTATCTAAACTAAAGTAGCCGGCGTTTATTCATTGAATTAAATTCAATAATTTTAGAAAAAGATTCATACATTTAATCTATTATATAATTGCCATCATTTTCTACGACCTTTGACCATTTTTCGGGCAAATTTAGAATACCCCGCTCATAAAAATAAGTATCCTTTGGGGCAAAGTATTCGGAGAGTCCAGTTTTGAGGGTATTCAGATTCGGGAATGTTTTCCACTTAGATAGTGCTGAAGAGAACAAAACAAATGGTAGCCTGAAGGCGCGATATCTGGGTTATATGGTGGTAGCAGCACTTCCCACCTCAGTTCTCTGATCTTCTGGTAAGTAAGTCTTGCAACATGTGGCCGAGCGTTTCGCTTTCAATGCCAGGCCCAAACGATCCAATTGTTTAGTGTAGAGATTAACGGTTACAGTTTGATCCTGTTCTAATACCTCGAAGTGTATGATTCCGCCACAGTCCTACCAAACACAAAGCAATACTTTGTTCGGATGAAGGCCCGGTTTGGCCGTTGGCACCGGTGTCTAACCAGGAGTTAGCCACTGCTTTCTTCGCTTAACATTTCTGTAAAGTACCCATTTATCATAGTTGGTTACAATTCGACGAAGAAATGGTTCCTGTTCTTGTCTGGACAACAAAGAAGCACAAATTGCTCTCCTCTGAGCTTTGTTTTGATCAGACAATTTATGGGGTACCCAAACCCCAGCTCTGGACACCTTGCCGATCTCATGGAGGTGTCGGAGGACAGTTGTTGCAGTTCTGCCAATTCTTCGGCCGTTTGACACGGATCAGCTTCGATGACGTTCTTTAGTACATCGTTGTCCAACTCTCGCGGTCTTCCACTTCGGGGCTCATCTTTGAGACTAAAATCTCCAGATTTAAACTTTTGAAACCATAATTTGCATTGACCGTCACTTATAGCACCGGTATATATAGCACAAATGTTTCGGGTGGCCTCGGCTCCATAACTACCCTTCCGAAACTCATATAACATTATATGCCGGAAATGCTTTTTATCGGGAATTTGATCACTCATTATTCCGCTGATAACTAAAAAAACTTTTTTTATTAAAAATTAATGTCAAATAACTGTTATATTGAATAACAAATGAATCACTTTTGTAAACTACCCTTTATCACTCATAATTACTGTCAAAGATAATGTTTATATAAACGCCGGTTACTTTAGTTTTGCCCTGATACAGTTTGTCTTAGGCTACTAAGTACATAGCCGGTATTGTTGTATATGGTATCCAAGGTTATGAAATAATCGTTAATAAAGCTCGTACTGTAATAAAAACCATAGAAACCAACTAAGAAAATCCGTATTAAAAGTATTTTGATAATCTGAAATCATTTAATAACAAAAACAAAAAATAGGTATTTACAATAAAAAAAACACTTCAAAAATTCTAAATTATTCAACTCTCACAAAAATACAAAAGTTCTACGATTTAATTTTACATTTACAATAAATGTTCAAATAAGCCGCCTTCCTCAGCCAAACAATAACCCAGACGATCGTAAAATCCTTGTCTAACATTTCTTAATATTAAAGGAGTCACAGAGTTAATAGCTTGGATAATCTTTTCTCTGAGCTCGTCCAAGGTATGCGCTCTCGTTTCTTCTTGGCGATAAATAACATTTTTAATATGCCCCCATAAAAAAAGTCATTCACTGATAAATCAGGCGACCTGATCCTTCCTCTACGACTTATTAGGCGGTTAGGAAAAGTATTATTTAAAAATTCCTGTACTTGCGCAGTTTCATGAGCGGGACATCCATCCTGCTGGAACCATATACTTTCCAATCTAATGCCCCTTTGATGAAGCATTGGAATTACTTGAGTCTCCAGAAGATTTAAATATCTAATTTCATTTAAATTTTGATTTATAAACAATGGCCCAATAATTGTATCTCCTATAATCCCTGCCTAAACATTTAACTTTAGAGGATACTGGGTACGATAATCATAATGTTCATGAGTGTTTTGGCGGGACCAGTAACGAACTACAGAAGGGTTGTGACGGCCATTAAGAGGGAAAGTACATTCATCAGTAAATAAAATATTGCTGATAAAATTATGCTCTCGATTTGCCATTTCCATAACCGTTTCGCAAAAGTCCATTCTTCTTATTTGATCTTCAGCAAATAACTGTTGAGTTTTCTCAATTTTGAAACATTTATAATTATTTTCTTTCAAAATTTTGCAAACAGTATCTTTACTAATGTCTAAAACCTTACCAACTTGCCTCAGAGATAGAAAATTATTTTCTTCAATTGCAGCACAAACAGCTACTTGTTGATTTTCCTCCTCTTCCGTTTTTTCATGAACAGTTCTATTTTTATGAAAATTTGGTGAAACGCATCCAAACCTTTCAAAATTCGAAATTATTCTGGTAATGGTTGTAACCGACGGTGGAGGTCGGTTTTCGAATGCATTAACGTATAAATTGATTATGTCACGATAAGAATTTCCCAAGTAATACCATTTTACAACTTGTACTTTCTCTGGAATCAAATAAACATCCATGTCTTTGAAAAACTCAATTAACTAAAATAATAACAACGATAATAAAAAGTAACAAAATTAAACAGTCAAAATTTTCAGATTGACATATCCTCATGATATTATTCTTTTTTTAATTTGGTCAAGGGTATCTACTAGTTTTGTGATTATTATTCAAACAATTATATTAAATAGCAAGTATCCGTTACCCAGACTACGTAAGTACGTAGAAGCCTTAGATTGTTCCATAACCTTGGATACATATACAACAATAGCGGCTATGTTCCTAGTAGCCTAAGACAAACTGTATAACACCAAAATGATTGGCTCAAGTGATAGGTCATCAATATTTGTGAAAAAGAAGTTGTATAATTGCAGGGAAGTCTATATTACAATATTTACAATGATAATTGCTGTACTTACATTAACTACTCAAATCTTTTACAACTGCAAATATCTCACACAACAGGAATTCTAAAGACCTTGTCTTGTACGTTTCTACTATCTTATATTGCTTTGATGATGTATTGAAAATGTAAGCAACTAAAGAACAATAAATTAGTGGCAGTTCTTGGTACTATCAATGCACTTGCCCAAATTTCTATTGAGTAACCGTTTGTTCAATAGATAAACACATTGCAGTAGATAATATTTTGGTATTGTGTTCATTAAGTACAAGTTTCTTGCAAATAGTTGTCTTGAATGAGATTTCGTATGTTACACAATGTTGTACAAATTATTATAAACATTATAAATTATTAACTGGCTCAGAAACCCTCAAAGATGCTTTGTATTTAAATTTTTATTTTATTTTGTTACATTACATACCCAACGCCAGAATTAGTTAAGTCAAGGTTAGAGGTGCAATCTATCTCTAGCTCATGTGCATGTATGCATTCCGCTTCCACAAAGACTTTTATGTTGTCATAAAAACAGTAGCATTATCTTAAGATTACTTACACGTGTTTCCTATTATCCATGTTAATGTAGGCGATTTCGACCTATATAAACGAACGTTTCTTAAGCAGTTCAGTTTGAAACTCACTGCGAAATCTTGTAAAGCAGACCGTTCCGTAGTAAGCAATTTATTTATGCCTTTATTATTATTGACACATCAACACTGAATTCTATAGAACATTAGCATACACCGCATAATTATTTGTAATAAGGTAATCTCTACGATGAGGAATAACGTGAATTCGACAGTACAAGCAAAATTTAAATATATTAATGTTGTCAACTGGTTTACATGATTTACAGCATAGAATTTGCAATTTATTAAGCATTGTGGGCGGTCAAATTTACCTAGGTCACTGATACTATTAAACAGTGAATTAGATTTTAGCGGATCAATTTAAAATGTCTTTGTTTCGTGAAACAGTCGTTTAGATCAGATGTAATTGTTTATTTAGGTATATTTCAGCTTTGAGCATTGAACTTTTACAAAGGAAAAATGATTTTCGAATCTGGAATAGAACAAGAAGCAGGTCTGGATTATTACTTTCTTGTTATGTAGAATCTTTTGTTAAAACCTGTTCTAATATTGATTTCTTTTTTGTTGCAGGTAAGCTTCAATGGAAACTAAAACTGGTCTGTATATAATTCCTTTTCCTTTAGACTTACATTTGGCTAATAAATAGTATACAGTTACGTAAAAAGCAAACATGAAATGTTTGAAATGTTTGATTCATTCATTCGTCCACAATCTAAATAATTTAAAATGACTATTTTAAGTTGCTTCGAAGGCAGATTACGTTTTCTGTTAAATCTCAAAAATTTTCTATTACTTTCACTTTTAAATAATTTAAGATTTTGGCAAATATTCACTCCAGTTAATGAATCAGGATATATGATCCAGAAGCCGGGCTACCCTTAACAATAAATAATTCTTCCGGGCCTTTGGAAAGGTCGATTGCAAATTTCATCGAGGTCTAGACAGTGAAGCGCAAGCACATTAATTTTTTATTTCCGTACGATATAGGAAGAATAGCCAAGTACAAAGGAGAATTTGCTTACTACTCGATGTCGTACATTACTATCTTATGTCGTTTAAAGTTCAGCTCAGTTCGAAAAGTATTATAACAGTCACGAAGGCGTTGCGAACGCTGACTCCTACTAAATTCATATTCCTTTGGTGTTTCAAATCAAAGGGTGCGTTTTGAATTGAAATCAGTACGACTCTACCTTTATAACGATGTTAAATTAAATTGTCAGCAGTAACTTGTAATATTCGATTTGTGAGAAGACTTCCTTTTTCTCCGTTAATTTAAGGAGTTATCTTGCTGAATTAAAATAACGGTTGGAAATAAATTACGTGACGATTTTGTTTGAAACTTTTCAACGCATTGTACTTTTCCGGCCGTTTTTAAAAACGAAATGAATGAAGTATTAAAAAATACTTGGCAATGCAATTGATTGTAGAAGTATCTTTTGTTTTTTTAATTGATTTTGCTAGAAACGGATATTTGATGTGGTATGTAGTACCATTGTCTACTCGTTCTATTAACGAAATGAATGTTTTAAAATTCCAATTCTACACCATTAGGTATATTATGAGCTAAGCATTTTTTCATTTTTTGTATTTATGTTTTAAATTAAAGTTTCAATCAATTCTAGCATCACTTTTACCTCGATAATTTGATATTCCATTTTAATTTTTAATTATCGAATATCATTGACATACCGACAGAAAAGCATTCTATTCAATTTAAAATTATTGTTTTAATGATTTTATTTGTGTTTGTCATTTTCCTCTAACTATATCTATAAAAATTCGATTTTTATGTATTAGCTTGGATGCCAAGCGTGTAAGTCTGTGTAATCGGTTTGCAGAATCAATTTGTTGGAAGCCATATGTTACAGTCTCTACAGATGAATAAATATAAAAGGAACTGGTTAGCGTATCTGATTAGCATTATTTATGTTTCGATTGAGTTTTCAGCGTAGTCTAAAGGCCGTTTTACATTTTACTTTTTTTCGTCTAGAACTTGGACTAAATTCAAAACTAGCTCTACTTGGATAATGTAGATCAGGACAATTGCTTCCAAGTTTTCATGCTAGATTCTAGATTTAAAACTAGGTCTGTTAAGATAGTAAAAATTAAAATCAAATTGGCAAATAATGGTAGTCAAGAAAAATAATAAAAAAATAAAAATCTGTCAATGTAAAAACAACAAGTTTAATAAAAAACCATATATAATCTCTCCATAAATTCATTCTACATCCACAAGAGTAATATTAAACCATAGAATCACAACATTTTTGGTCCTTCGACTCCGGATCTTGCTTGAAGAGCCCCAGTGGTTTCAAATGAGAATATCAGCATCGTCCCGTTAACTGCATCACGCTTCAGGTTACAATCATTATTGGATTATCGACATTGAGGTCAGTTCGTTCCATTTTTTTGACTTATTTGTTTTAGTACTGTTATTCTAAAATGCCTTCCAAAAGGGTTTTACAGGATTCATTTTTAATTGCTAGAAAAAAGAATTTTTGGACACAGTTGCAAGATTTCTCTGACTTTTTATCAACACTAGATACTAAAAACATTACCTTACCCCAAAAACTCCAAATTGAAGCTAGGTTGTCTCAAATAGAACCCTTGCCCTCTAATTTCAATGAACTCATTATTAATTTAGAATTTCTTGATAAAATCATTGATCCTAATGAAACGAAAGAGTTTTCTAAT
Source organism: Ignelater luminosus (assembly GCA_011009095.1). Taxonomy (NCBI): domain Eukaryota; kingdom Metazoa; phylum Arthropoda; class Insecta; order Coleoptera; family Elateridae; genus Ignelater; species Ignelater luminosus. The sequence continues at coordinate 17,486 of VTPC01007938.1, forward strand.
TTCTATTTTGAAAACATATGCAAAGCAAAAGAATTAATATTATCAATTGACAATGTCACTCGAGTGCGTGTCATTCAAAATATTGACAATCATCCTGTCAAATATAATTTACCAGAGTTAAAACTGAAAAGCTTCAGTGGTGATTATTTAGATTGGTTGGAATTTAAAGACTCATTTGTATCTTTAGTGCATAACAGATCAACAATTTCTTCATTTGAAAAATTGCAATATTTAAAAATGTCTTTAACAGGAAAGGCCCTTTCAGTTATTGAAAATTATTCCATGACATCAGAAAACTATAATACTGTGTGGGATCTTCTTGAAAATCGATTCGAAAATAAAGATTTGCTTATTCGTGCTCATATACAATCTATTTTAAACATTTCAGTAATGCAAAAAGAAAATCATTTTGAACTAAGAAACATTCAAGATATTCTAAACAAAAATACCAGAGCATTGGCAAAAATAAATGTTCCCGTTCAACACTGGGATGCTATCATAATCCACATAATCTATGAAAAATTCCATATTAACGTTAAAAAGTCGTTTAGTAAATTTAAGTAATCTATGAATTTACCAACATTCAAAGATCTGAATGAGTTCTTGACCACACAATGCAATCTTCTAGAAAATTGTGAATCAAACTGTTCTTTAAGTCGTCAGGCAAAGTCGACCGTAGTTTCCATTACAAATACCACTCACAATCA
>VTPC01007938.1:23192-35899 GCA_011009095.1 Ignelater luminosus
GGCCCTCCGTAGATTTTACAGCATAGAAAGGAAGCTGAACAAACATCCTTCATTGAAAGGTGAATACATTTTGTTTATGCGAGAATACGAATCGCTCCTTCATATGACTAGAATTAAAATGTCAGAAGTCCATAATTTTCCAAGTTTTTACTTACCGCATCATCCAGTTGTTAAATATACTAGCCTTACCACAAAGGTTAGGGTAGTATTTGACGCTAGTGCTAAATCAGATTCCAATATATCTTTGAATGAACTTCAGTTTGTAGGACCAACTCTGCAACGGGATTTATTTTCTATTCTAGTTAATTTTAGACCATATCTTATTGTTTTATCTGCAGACATTGCCAAATGTACAGGCAGATAAAAATTAGACAAGAAGATCGTCGCTTTCAGCGAATTGTTTGGCGAGAAAAACCTTCTGATGAAATTTCTTGCTATGAGTTGAACACTGTAACCTATGGAACAAGCTCAGCTCCTTATTTAGCCATAAAATGTCTTATGTTTTTAGCCGAAGAATACAAACATAAATTTCCTAAAGCATGTTCTGCTATTTCAAACTCCTTTTATGTTGATGATTTGTTAACTGGAGGCAACAGTCTTGAAGAAGTCCAACAGCTTCAGCAGGAGATACAATTTATTTTGGGATCAGCAGGATTTGAATTAAGGAAATATGTATCGAATAACCGAAAGGTTTTAGCCCAATTAGGAGAGCACGAAAGCACCAAAACTTTGGGCGTAATGTGGAATTCATCATCTGATACAATTCAGTTTAATAAAAAACCATATATAATCTCTCCATAAATTCATTCTACATCCACAAGAGTAATATTAAACCATAGAATCACAACAAGGTCCGGTCCTATTTTTCAGCCAAGGTTGTATACTAGACCTGCGCATTAGAGTAATTCTCAGTGGTACCAACCCTTTAGAATTAATAACTTTCACGTGCTCTTGATATCTGAAATATTTATTATTATAATAATTATTATTATAATAAATTCTTTTAACCTAATAAAAACAAACATTTAGAAAGTAACATAACCTCGAAATTCTTTATGTATTCAGAATAATATAGTGTTGGCAACAATGGCAACAACTTTGGTAGCTACCTTTAAAATCTCCTAACTAGAGGCGGAAAATTTAAGTTCAATATAGTATGCACTCTATCGTAGTGTAGTAACTAGCTTAGTAAAGAGTTTAGCCCAAAAAAGTATAATGTAAAACGGCCTTTAAAAAGCGTTACCATTCTATTTACATTTTGAACTTATTTTTGAAAAGTTTTAATTTATTTTTAATACATGACCTTAGAAGCTTTTTCATTTTCCTTAACTTCTCTGTCTTTGGAAATACAAAAAATTGTTAGAAAAACAATCTAGGGTTTAGTGCAACTTAGTATCTATTACCTTCAATTTAATTTGTTTGCAAAGTACCCAAAATTTGTCGATAGAACAAGCTTATGATAAATTAGGACAATTTCCATTAAAGTACACGTAGTCAATTTCCGTAACTCTGCGTAAAAGTTTTGTGCATTCTTCTTTGATATCTTCTTTTGAGCATCTGTTTATTGCAAAATTGTTTATTTTTGTTTAGATTTTATTTGTATTTTATTAAATTTCAAAATTTTGCAACTTGACTTCTTTAATCCTAATCTTCTAGTATCTTTACTAACTCAAACCGATAAACTGTTTTGAATTTGCTTAAACACACGAGTCTGTTTTGGTCGGCGAGAATTTTAGGAGTACGGACGGGTAACTATTCGAGTTCAATTCTGCCTTCATTCTTGTTATTTTATACAAAGTAGTTTGTTTGTTTGACTTGTTTCTGTAAATCATTGTTATTCTCACTAAATAAAGCGGTACACACGCTGCGCGAATTGCTGTTGCTGACACTATTTTCACACCTACCTCAGCTTTAGTTTTACATAGTATAAACTTCTCGACAAAATTAGGGGAAGACTTAAAAGTTTGCGAAAATGAGTGTTTTTCAAACCCAAATATCTTTGCCAGTTTTCATTGGAATAATTTGATCCAAATGCTTTCCTAAATTTAACATATCTGCTTTTGAATTCTCTCACTCAAAGTGTCGAAAACTTACGAATAAGGCGCAAATGTCGCTAGACCGCAAAGGTACAAAAATGTCGAAAATTGTCTCAACTTTAAAACGCAACACCGAGCGAATTAATTTTTTCTCGGTCTTATAAACATTACAGTTGCAGATTTTGAACATCTTTTTTTTATTTAGGTCAAGAAAGCCTAGAATTGCATGATTTTTAACGAAGATACACGCATTTGAAGAAAACGTGCATTTTTGACAATTTTGACATAAAATTACGATATTCTCAAAACAAGTCGGTATCATTATTGTGTTAGCTGATAGATTTTGTGGAAGAGTGAGAAAATGTAAGCAAGTTATTGTGTACCGCCGACATTAGGGTAACCCACTGTGCACTGCGCATGCGCGTGTGCGTGCGTGCGGACGCGGACGCGTGCGCGTGTGTGTTTGTGTGCGTGACGTTTTGTTTTTTGTTTGTTTTATTGTCAATATTGCTCAATACTTTGTGTTCCCACAGCGCTGTCGACAAACATCTGTTGAAACTTCTGTTGCAAATTCCTCACTCGTTTACAAAATCTATCGGTTAACACACCAACACACTAATGGTACTGAATTGTTTTGAAAATATCTGAATTGTATGTCAAAATTGTTAAAAGTGCATTTTTTCCTCAAATGCATGTATCTTCGTTACAAATTATGCAATTCTAAACTATTTTGACCAAAATCAAAGAAGAATGTTCAAACTCTGCATCAGTGATGTTTGCAAGATCGAGAAAAAATTAACTCAATCGGTGTTGCGTTTTAAAGTTGAAACAATTTTCGAAATTTTTGCACCTTTGCGGTCTAGCAACATTTGCACCCTCTACGTAAAGATTTTCGCCAGTTTAAATGACAGCATTCAAAAGTAGGGATTTTAACGTTTAGGAAATCATTTTGGATCAAGTTGTACCGATGAAAACTAGCGAAAATATTTGGGTTTGAAAAACACTCATTTTTTGCAAAATTTCAAGTGTTTGAATTTCAAACGTGCATGCCATCAGTATTTAAAAAATGCTAAGTTTCTTTATATTACCTACCTCTATATCTTGAACACGTAGGTCATGAAAAAGAGCAAAATTCAAATAAGGCCATCCTCATCTTAAGATACTTTCTTATTTTATCTTTCGAAGCACTTCGATCAAGCTATAATAACAACTATAGCTATAAGTCAGTCTTTAAGTATTTTCGTGACCATACACAAACTGTCTCAACCTGGAAATTTCTGTTTTTATTCCTTCAATGCAGGAAATCCAAAACACCTAATTATTAAATGAACAAGGCAATTCTGTAAAAGACGGTAAATATAATTTTGTCAAGTAAGGCAGACATCAGTGTCTAGAATTTAGAAATAACTTTTAAAATGTTTATTTTGGTAAAAATATTCCTAGCAGATAGATATTGCTGTTAATTACCTTCTGTGGGGTCATGTTCATCATTACAACTGGTATTAGTAATATGAGTAATCTGCTTGTTTAATAAGCTTTAGCAAATTGCTAAAACAATAAAGCTCTCCAGAATTATTGGCAAAGATTTATAAAGATTTAATATTATCTTACGTATGGGCAGCTTTTTGCAAAATCTTCTAGCCCATAAGTAGGAATCTCAGACTTTGATCATATCTGAAACAGCATAACGTCTTTGATCTTTGCAAAACTGTTTTCGTAATTACCCAGAAATAGGTTAAGCTAGTTTTTCGCTTTAGACTTAAGTGAAAACTGTAAGTAATGGCTAGAATGACTTTTATAGTGGTGTTTTGAAATTCGGCCATTTGAGGCGTAAATGATCGTACTATTTATTTAGTACTCTAATACTGAAGTTGAAACTAGGGCGCCTCAACAACTATTTACTCCCCAAATCTTCGGATTTCGAAAAACTAACTTGGATTAAGTGTTGAAATCGGTCAACGCTTTTTTAAATATTTAATTATAAATGCCGTATTGAAGAAATCAACTGTCTGAGGTTCCAACTCTGCTTGCAAGCTAATTTACAGTAAGTAGTGCTTGCAGGCTTCTTACAGTCGGCACAATAAATACTGGCCATTAATGGTAACACAAGGTATCTGTGAAATCTGCACTAACACAATAATTCTCAAAGATGATTTATCAAAATAGATACAAAAAGTCCAAGTTTTAATTTAGCCTCGGGTTTCTCTTTCACATGAACACATTATCTGTGAAAGTTTTCAAAATAGTAAACACGTTATAGTATTAACTAGAAAATTCTAATACTCAACATAATTTGAAATATCGAGCATGTCATAGTATAGAAATGTCGAAATCTCAGAAATTGCAGAGGTCTTAAGTTTGTAACGGGCCAGTGCTCAAAGTGCACAAGTCCCGTCCAGACCAATGGTAGATGTTAAATCCCGTAGCTCATGTCGCAGATGGGGTGGATTCTCAAATAAACTTGGCTAATCTCTCACAAAGAGAAGCTTACCGTTTTCCAAAACTCTTATTAACTAATAGATGGTCGTAAAAGAGGGCGCCAGCAGTCGTAGATCGAAGGGTTCTGATGGTCAGTCACGCGACTAGTCGTGAATCCGACACCCTGTATATAGGCCTCTTACGAAACCTCACCCTGTGTGTAACTTACCTCGTGGAAGCTCTATTAAAACTCGCTCCGACGTTTCACCAATGAGACTCAATACACAAAATAAACACTGTATAAGCACTTGATTTGTCTTACTTAATTTTGCTAAGGAAGTCCTCTGAAGACTTCCTTCTTTTAAAACGATACAAGAGAGAAATGCCAATTCAATATTTACTTCTCTCTTGAGCAAAGATATCTAGTCTATAATTGAAATTTGGAATATACACTACGTGCTTTTTGATAGCCAAAAGAACAAAATAATGAAATTAAGCTGCTTCGCCTGGACCAGAGATCCACTTACAAAAACAAAAATACAAAAAGTCGACCTTACTTACATTTATTAAAACAATAATGATAATAAAAAAAAATGAATCAAACACACACAAACAAAAATACAAAAACAATAACAAAATAGCACTACAAAAGAATATCAATAAGAGGCATAAATTAATTTCTGTTTGGAGAACAGAGTCGATAAAATAATAAAAACAGAAACAAACTATAAGAAAAACAAATTATTACAATAAACAAAGCGAAATGATTCTGTTACGTTAAAATTTTAAAATAGAACACAAAAGATCAAAATTCAAATATTAATTAACCCGACTAAGGTAAGCGTGACCATAAATTGTTAAATATTGACAACTGAACTTTACATTTAAGAACAAAGAAATGATTGCCAAGTTAGTAATTTTGTTGCAACAATTTATCAAACACCAGCTAAAATTACCTGGGAACGTTCCTGTTACAAATTAGTTAAAAAGTTACTTGTTTATTATTTATTTTATTATGATCCAATAAAACAATACGAAACTGATCCTGTCTAAGCAAAGTTTTCGTATAAAATATTTCACAAAGTTTGACGTTCTCCTAGTCTTTAAACATTAAAATTCATATAATAAAACATAGCAGGTTTTCTTTCTTACTCATACAGGAATTCTTTCTTCCAGAAGGTATGTGCAGACCTCTGTTTTCCGACGAAAGGCAGCTAGATCCAATAATTGAGAAAACTTATTTTACGTTAATCGCAAAAAAAACAACATAAGAACAAAATCCAGGCGTTTATACACAATTTTATAAACAAAAATCACTGAGTCTCAAGCACTATTAAAATTTTGTGGAGCTTCCAAAATGTAGTATACACACAGATGCTACACCAACGGGGCCAAAATGGTTGCGTTCCTACCCTCTACAATTTCTGCTTCCTGGAGGACACCAGCGTAATTATATTTGGGTTATACATTCCCCACGATAACGAAATTTATAAGCCTTGCTGTTGGCAAACAAACCACTTTCTTCCGCGACTATTGCGCATCTCTGACACGAAGAAATTGCGATCTCTCCAGTCCGATCTCTTTTTTTCTAAGAGAATCGCTTCACTTAATTTGGTTTGAATCCAATTAGAGGATGTAGAGGTAAACGTCGAAAATTACTACACGTTGGTTCAAGTCAACAGCTATCCACGTAATGCCTATCCTCTGCGTTTTTGTTATGCAGTTCGTACTTACGGGAGTGGAGTTAAAAAGTCGGATATACACCCTAACAGATTAAGACATTAATACTCTTTATGCGACAATGGAAAATGTTACTTGTAGATTTGCTAGTTTAAATTTGACTTCCCCGAGACTGTGTGACTGCAGTATTGCAACTAATGATTCTGGGAATTTGATATTGGAAATCAACGAAAGACACGTCTACTGGAGTCTAGGTGTCGAGACCACAAAAATATTAATTCTTTAAAATAACATTATAACAAACATTCGTTTAATGAAACAATTTAAATATTGCGCGTCAAGAAAACAAATATCCGAACGAAATGGAAAAACAGGGGCGGATTTAGTGCGAATTTTAAAATAACATTACAAGTTTACATACATTGACAACTGTGAAATTGAACCAGAGGTTATTGGATGTCAGTCTCACATGGAAAAACAAGTCACTTTAGCTGAGATATCGGACTAAGAGTTAATTGAAGATAAAGTAAGTAACATAGAACAACGTTTGCCAAGTCTTAAAAACGCACAATTACATCATAAAATGATAAATCTACAAATGCTTGTTGATTATATGGAGGCTGTGGAGGAGAGAATAGAAAAGAATTGAAGAATGTACAAGTTCGTTAGAAAAGCCGACACCAGAATAATCTTATTAATGACTTTCAGCAAATCAGTAATTCTTCTAAAGAATTCTTGTCAGTAGATATTGAGCTGATGATTTGTTCCCCAGTACTAGACAACTGTATCAAAGGTAAGGTGTTGCAGTTAACATTAGAAACAACATCAACCAAAACAAGAAACATGAAGTTTATCATAAATTAAAAAGTAACAATTAGTAGGCTTTGCTAAAATAGACATTAAAACTGTGACTGATGAATTGGTAAATTGAATCATACAAATAATAAAAATTCTTAACATATGTATTCAGATCAACATTTGATTATGACTCTCTCTTTGTAAGCAACGATAGGTTTCGTTTTTTACAACCTTTTTACAATGTTGCCAAAAAACAATTATCTTTTGATCGAAAGACTTCTAATCCTCTATCAAATTATGTGATATGCTAATTTTAAAAGCAATTAATTAAGAACTTCATAAGTGTAACATTTGAGGATCTAAAGTTGAAAAAAAGGTATGGTATAACTTGATTGGCAACGAGGGGCAGTCTTAAATGTGGAAAATCTTGCTTTCAGTGGAGGATCTTAGACAAATTACTATTTGTCAAAACGGCTATGCAGTTACTGAAAGATTTATCTTATGAGATAATGATCTACAAGGAACAAAAATCTCTGTGCAAAAATTCTGTCTCGACTAATAAGACCGAGACCCATCTAAGTTGGATTGAATACGATAGTTCTAAAACCGAATAGAAAAATCAAAAATTAGCAATTTTGTTACAATTTCCAAAAACGATTGTGCTAATATTAAACATAAAATGTAGACTTCATCTAGAATTTTTATTTCTTATAGAAATGGAAAAAAATTGCTATATAAATAAACCATATGACCCATTTACAAGCTTTGCCAGTAGTTGGCAGTTTTAAAATTAGTAAAACTACAACAGTTTCATGCTTTTATGGAAATGAGGGGTGTGAAAACCCACTCTACTCTATGCTACTCCATACTAATATAACAAATCTGGAAAATGTTTTTGTGGTCTATTTCTAAGGGTTCTCAAACAAGAAGAACTATCAAATTATGTAAAAACGCAAATTCCATTAGGAAATCCGACATAATGTCTAACGGCCGGAAAAGACATTTGGCAAGCAAGTAAAGGCCACATATACATAACATAAAAAAGTTTTAAAAACAAATTTTGCTTCGACTTTTTTTTAAAAAACACTAGGCAGAATACTACAAATTAGAATTTCACGTTAGTCCTCCTAAGTTTTCAGCTTTAGGTGAATGTTTTCTAAAAATTATTTATGTAAGTTTAATTAATAAAAAGGTAGTCTGATTAAAAGCTTTTTACTTCCTTTTCTTTAGTCACTTATTTAAATAATAATAATAATAATAAGTGTAGGAATAAACAAATAATGAAGGCAGTATTCCAACATTAATAAGAGAAGTTCAAAAACCTTTATATTATTAAGTTGATCATTACCAAACATACCTACACTACATACTTCTTTCTGACAAAAATCAACATATTTTAATGTGAGGATGATTATTGTTTAATAATCGATTTTCTGAATTTTTAGTTTTGATTCTACGATTTTGCTCAACTGAAGGTTTCAATTTTCCAATTTTCTTTTTTATTATAGACCACCGAAAAAAGCAAATAAAATGGAAGAAATCAAACAAATATCTATAAAAATCGTGTCGTAACCAATTTATTTTAAGGTTTAGTTTATTCGAGGTCATGTAAAAAAATTTTGATCGAAGTAAAAGGGTTTAAAAGATTCATATAACAAGGTCATTTCTAATTCTATATTATGTACCACTGACTGCTTTACGTACATATAACAATCGCTATCGATTCCTCATTTGAAAAAACATTTTATTCAAGTATATGCCATTCTTTCATGTCTCTCTTTCAGTGACTGCACATAACCATTAATTAAATTACCCACACCCATCAAAAACTGCATGAGTAATGATCTACTGGTCTTTGGAAATGATTTTGTAAATTTACTGTCTATTTGCAAATTTGCGTCCATATGCTGCAAATTAGTTAGCTTTAAACGTGTTTATTGTCGAGCAAATCACATTAAGCCCGAGTCGAGGCACAACGAGTCAATGGCTAATCCGGGCAGGACAAATGAGCAGTTCTAGTTGTGTGACGCAGGATACAATCAACGTTCATATCGGCACGCAAGCTTTTTCAACCCGCAATGCAGCGGGACTACGAGTTTTTTTATTTTATTCATTATTTAAGTTCTAGGATTAAATAAATTTTGTTTTAATTTCTAATCTCTCGGTTTTTTTCCTTCAAAAAGGTATCTTTTCCTTCTTGTCACTCGCAGTGATCTATCTGGTAGAAGTTTCTTAATGTGGCGACAAAATTTCTTACCAGGAAACTTTTCTGTGTTATCGACTTTCAAGTAAAGATAGAGAGGCGAGTAAACTCTGCATAATTTCTTGAATTTAGAAACAGCGGTGGGCGTATAACGGGAGACCGCTTAGATTACCTTAAAATATTCCGCTTTATAAATTTTTTAAAAAGGAATTTACAACGGGACTTTAATAAGTTAGGTACATATTTAGTATGACCTAATTTTGAGTCTGCATAATGTATTCTTTAGAAATACTAAAGCTCTTTACATTGTATGCAGTATGTACGAGTACATTCTAATAAATTGTCTGCATGCTCTATGGTTTTCCCAAGGCATTTTTAATAGTGTATGAAAATTATAAAGATAGAAATGTTTTCTTGTTGCGTTTAAAACGCCCATGTTGGTTTATTGATTTCAAGTTTCTGTAGCTAACATTAATCAAATAAAAAAGCCATTAACCAACTGTGTGTTTAAACTTGGAATCTCACTAATTAATCACACCGTAGCGGCATGAAACTTTAGGTGGCGGTCACTTCCTACTCCATGTAGGCACATATAAGTTATAATACACTTACAAGATGTAATCTTAGTAGCTATTTTTGGCCCAAGGAAGTCAGAGGAGTGATAAAAGATAAAGGCATTTACTGTTGTGTCGTATATTTAGAACAAGTTTTAGATTACATATCAGGCGAGTCTAGACAGGGCTTCTTATAATAGGAGAAGGGAGTGGGTATTTAACAAGCTTTTCTTAGAAATAGAAATCACCCGATATTCATAAATTTTATCTGCATCAATACTAGAAAATCTCTGGTACTATTCAATAACTAAAACGTCTATAAGCCACTGGAAGGCTATTTCACTGTCATTGATTGTATACGTGTCCGGAGGTGGTAGTAGCCTAGTAGGTAGGTGGTTTCAAGTATAACTCTAGATACCAAAGGCTTGATGTTCAAACCATTCCTGATGCCTAGAGACTGATATTTAGTTACAAAACAATCTTTACTTATACTAACAATGAAATAGTAAGACAGAACACAAAAACAATAAGCAAAGAGCCTCGTTAGGTTCTAGATTTTGTTTCAAGATTCTTTCGCATAACTAAGAATATACTCATATACTACTTGAAAAAATAGAAAACGCATGGTTTTAGTTACATTGAATCAAGTTGGTTAATGATCATTTTACTACCAAGTCTAGACTGAACAATAGCTGATTTAGCTTTGTAAAGTCACATTCACGCAGTACAATTTTGCTTTTACAGATAAGAAATGAAATCTATGGCTTTGTCGCCAATTATTATCAGTCTCACAACTGAAAGAAGAAAATGTAAGATCACCTTACGTAGCATGCATCCCTTCAGCAAGAGTAATAACTTCTGTTTTGTAAAAGGGCATGCAACGTAAGTTTGTTTAAACACAAACCAAGGCAGTGAGAAATGTGAAAAAAATTAGAGTTTAATCTAAAAGCCTAACCGCAGCAGCAATTAATATTCTAAGAGAATGTTTTAACAAATCATGAAATTTATTTAAATTTAGTCTTGTGCAAAAAACATTAATCATGATGATAAAGCAAAATTTTTTTTCAAAAACTTTGTTAGCAGCAATAATTACTTTAGATACTTAGATTCCATAAAATATAAAGACCGACAAAAATAGTTTTTATTTGAAAAATGGTTTAATTTAAAAATAAATCATTTAACTACAAATTAATTCCAATTGATGTAAAGTAAGATCAAACTGTACATTTGCTTGTTGCTTAAAAGGAAGATCAATCGAATTAAAGGTAACCAAATGAATTACCTAAATGTGGATATTGTAATGAAATGTGTATTATGTATCGTAGAAGGATAGCAGCTTATTTAGACTTCAATATAGCACTGATCTTTTCTTATAGATTTTCCAAAAACTAGCTATAATTAAACTAATTTGTCTCTGGCTTTGTGCTTTGCCATTACTTATTGTTACGATCAAACTGTGGTTTTTAGGCACTGATATAGGTTTATCCCAAAATTCTAAAAGTGACGATAAGGTTCAGATTATAACCAAAATAAATTCACAAGTGTCCAAATAAGATTAATTTAAATTAAAAGTTGCTCCTAAAAGTTCATAAATAGTTAAAGTACGTATCATAGCATTTAACTTGTTATCTGAAACAATACAAATTCCTACGTAAAACACACAAATATTCTCGAATAATAAAAAAATCAAGAGTGTAACGCAATCTAATGCACTAATCATATGCTAAATTCGGATTCCATGAACAAGTTCGTTAATTACTATTTTCTTTCCAGAATCATTGTAGGAAAAACTTAGTAAAATGAGTCAAACACTTACTATTTAATCCTAATAAATCCATGTAAAAATATCTACCCCTAGTTTCTAGAACAAAATATAAAGTTACTGAATAAACAACCTTAGGTATCATAAAAGTTAAAAAGAGAGCGAAAGCCGAGTGATAATAACAAGGTTGGATTCCTAGTAAAGTGTAGTGGCTATTTAGTTAAAAAAAACGTACGTTCTCAGGCTACCACATTAATATCAATGGTAACCATTAACTTTCCAAAACAATGAACCAAAATCTATTGAGAGGGTTCCAAATGATTAACTGCCAGTGTGGGACAAGGGTCCTATTAAAGTGGTTCTATAGCGGTTAACTGAGAGGGTGGGACGAGATAATCGTTGTATAAGTTCTTCGACTCTCCCACTAGCATCTACGATAGTCGTCAGCTTCTAAACAACGAACCAAGTGCTACCAAGGCTGTTTGAAGAGCAACTGTCAACGTGGTTTTAGTGACTCTAATGTAACTCTCAAAGTGGTTCTAAGCGCAATTGTCAAAGTGACCAAGGTTACCATGGCATGGGGCAATTTAGTTGTAGAGACATATTAACAGAAAGGGTGTGTAAAGACCTGTTTGCTAAGCGTAACAAGCCCACCACGACACTACTATTACTACTACTACTGCTACCACAAAAATTAGCGAATCAAATGACAGTCTTTATTATTTATTGAAGCAATCACTTGCTAAGTAGATATCTAACTTTCGATAAAATTGAGTTTGTAGTAAAACAAATCTTTTGCAATATATCTTGCCTTTGTTCAAATAAGTTGCAAACACATGTACAAAAAGTAGCAGTAGCGGGAAAAGTATTAAAACTGTCAAAAGAAAGTTAATATAGTTATGTAGTTGCTGCATCTCAAAGAGTACAGCAAGCATCATCTGATGAATTAACATTAGATAAGTGGCAATACAAATCACCTGAAATTCAAATCAAACTCTATTTAATTAATTTAATTATTTAATTAATTCTTAAAAATCAACGTGCTATTTTGATATTATCTGAAGGTATGCCATAAATTGTGACATCATTTATTACTTACTCCAAAAATAATCATCGAATTTTGACCAAACAGTAAATTGAGTAGAAATAGCTTTCTGAACCCCACCAAAACGGCCCTCAGATGGATCTTTTGGTACTCGAATAAAAAGGAAAGTTCGTGTCGATTTTTAAAAATTTCTTCTGGAAATTCATTAATA
>VTPC01007940.1:0-13755 GCA_011009095.1 Ignelater luminosus
GCCTGATTCCTGACCCAGTGTCTTTGTTTTACCCGCTGTTCGTCTGAGGTAGCGCATCTCCGTTACTTGTACCCAACTGGATCCACTGGTGGTGTGGGCCCAGTATTCGCAAATGCGAGGGTCGGCATGTAAATTGATTTGTATATCGCCATTTTAGTCCTGGTGGACAGTTCTCTCTTACCCAGAAAGGATCTACTCAGAACAAAGTATAACCTTCCGGTTGCCACTATTCTTGCATTTAGATCCTTGTCAGGTTTGCCGTCAGTACTCAGTAGAATATAACTCAGACGGTAAATTCTGTCACCCAGGTGTTTAAGTTTGCTTGCAGCACTGCCAGTTCCCTACCTTGAAAGGGTGTATGGTTCTTTTGCACTGCACTGATTATATCACTTTTATCACCCCAGAAGTGGTGACAAATTCTCCAAAGGTGGCATTTCCAGTTTTTACATAGTTCTTGCAAACTTTATAGAAACTTTAAATTCTCCTAATGAGATTCTCTCTCACGCCTCTCTTTCGGTGTACCTTCTACGATTCTGGCCACTGAACGCTGTCGAGAGCGTGTACCTCTCTTCCTAGCTCAATGACTTTTTCTGTTATTTGTCGCATAGCAAAGATCGGGTATTGGGTTTTTCGGTTGGCCCGGAAGTCACACTGTCCTTCTAGAAGGGATTCCACTTTCTTGGCAAGTCTCTCTAACAATAACCGTCAATAGGTCTTTCCAGGTACGCTAAGCAGGGAAATTCCTCTATGGTTCTAGCAATTACAGTTGTCTCTTTTTTTTTAAGATTGGGATTATAACAGCGACCTCCCAATTCTTAGGTATTTTTACTCTAGGCGAGATCTACATGGAATAGAAGGTTTTTACCTCCCTATATACCTCAACAGCTTTAGTGTCACTGCATCATGCCCAGCATTTTCTTCAACGCAGCAGTAAGCTCTTTTCTAGAAACTTGTCCTGTGTCATTGGGCTCTTTTCCATTCCCAGCTTGAACATAACTGACATCATCACCGTCCCTTTCGACATTGAGAAGTTCCTAGAATTATTCCCTCCAACGTTCTATAACACTTTCTTCATCTCTAAGCACTTTGCCTTCTTTGTTCAGTATAACACTTAAAAGAGCACTCTTGAGGTTGTCACATCCTTTTTAGTTTTATAGAACAGTTTTTGATTTTTATTAAAGTTTTCTTCCAGAGAATTGCTTAACTTCTCCTGCTCTGCACGTTTTGCTTCTTTTATCAGGTCTTTTAAAGTAGGCATTCACGCACAGTCAGGTCGATTTACATATCTGCAGTTAAATATTTACAATACGCACGCAGGACGTCGACAGGTTTAGACCTGCAGTCTATTTAAAACGGACGAAATACTGACGTGTATTGAACAGAACCTGAAGATCGAATCTTCAGTCCCCAACTTTTAACTAGTTGGTAATTCTCATTGTTTCATCGCTTTTTATAATGGCAGATCCGAGCAATAAAACCATTTTTTTAACTGAATTTATTAATTTGCATCGACAACTTTCATGTTTATGGAAATTTAAAAGCAGATTTTATTCAAATAGATGCGAAAAAGGTAAAAAAAGCCTATGAAAAACTGCGTTCACGTTCCAACAGCAAGTTTTTGGCCCAAAAATGTTTTTTTGCTTGAATTATCGGTTCCTGTAATAAGAGAATTACAAGAAGTGCTGCTAATTTTTTGTTTGTTGGCACTTTTATTAGACATGGTTATATCACTGTGTGAACCTTCAGGACTGACAAAACTCTTGTTGGATTACCTGCAGTCGAAGAACTATCAGTTCAGGAAGTGAAGGCAGCATTGTTTGGATAGACGCAATCATGTGTGGCGGACGACAGTTCAGCTGCAGGCCAACTGTGCGTGAATGTCTACCTTTACTATGATCTTCTGGTCTTTGTAAAGTTAATATATCGCGGTTGATTTATTGCTGAGGTACATTTTCCACAATTTTTTCTTTTCCTTTATTTTTAATTTCTTTGCTCCACCATTTTGTAGCTTTCACATTTTTCCCTCCACACTTTATTTTCGAAGCACACCTCCCGCACTGCCTCCAAAATTACGGTTTTGAAATAACTCCAAGCTTTTTCCAGATCATTTGTATTAATTCTTTCTCCATCAATCATTTTGCCGACTAAGTTTCTGCAGGGCTCCTGATTTTCTCCATCAACTTTCTTTTACTTCTGCCTTTCTTCCTTGTCAATTGTTTTGCGACTGCCCTGCACAATACCAGGAGATAGTGATCGGTCTCTTTTCTGGTCTTCTCATCACTCTCACCTCTCTGCACCTCGGCAACTCACTTTTCCTAACTATAATGTAGTCTATGATTGACTTCTCATCTGTTGAGGGTTCTACCCTGGTGAATTTGTGAATGTCCTTTTGCTTTAGCTATGCAGAACTGCAGCAGGCTGATACCATTATTATTCCTGCATTTTCCCCGTATTTTGCTATTATACCCTCAACGTCTTTAAGCTTGCTCCTACCTTTCCGTTGAGGTTCTCCAATAATATTATGTCATTCGACTGTGATACCATCAAATGTACTCTGAAGCTGATCATAGAAGCTGTCTTTTGCTTCCGATAAGTCATCTTCCTTGGGCGCATAAGGTACTAGAAGAGTTACTTCAGCTTTTCCTTCCTTCACTGTTAACTACATAATTTTCTTGCTCACATACTTCCAGTCTTATATGTTGTCCACTTTATTTCTATGAATCAGCGCATGCTATTTGGTCTCTTGGAACTCCAGAGTATATCATCATGAATCTGCCCTTAACTGCCTTGCAGTTTTGTTCCTTCTTTATGGTCTCTGTTAGAGCCAGAATTTTTATTTTGATTTCACCGATCACATCTATAAACTCCTCTTCCTTTCCCGTTAAGCTCCTAACATTTCAAGTTCTATATGAGATAGTCCGGTTTTGTCGCCAGATCTATTTTTCTTTCCTTTGTTTTCTTTTAATCGGTTTGTGTTATTGGGTTCAAGGAATTGGCTAGCGCGATGAGGAGTCTGCCTTCTTAAGGTAGACCTGCCTACCCCCTTCCCTCCTTCCTCTTTTAGTCGATGGTCTGACTGTGTACTTGCTGAGGTGCCTGCAGCTCTAGGGCCCGGCTTTTCCAGCTTGGAAAGGGGGCCTCCTCCTCTTTTTTTAACCGGGCTTTGGAGAAGTTGTTTGGTTACTCATTCTGTTAGAATATCTTTTGCCTTTCGGGCGTATAGTTAACTTGGTCTTTTGCTATTTCGTTTTCTGCAGGAGTGGCTTGCTTAGCTGCTAAACGAATTTGATCCATAGACTTCGCAGTTTGTATATCCAAATATTTTGTAGTCTTCAGTCTGACACTTAGTGTGACTAGGCTGTCCAATTCTTGATGGCTATAATGCCTAGTGTGTGTGATCAGATGTAAGGTCACAAATGTTCTCAATCTTCATGCAATTTGATGACACGCCTTTAGAGATGAAAAAGTCTACCATGTCTGGAATTTTGCTTCAGCCTGTTGGAAAGTATGTTGGTTTTCTTGCTGAATGATAGTTACAGTTAGAGTTGTTAGCTTTTTCAATTGAATAAATATTCTTAAGATGTCCCCTATCTTTAAAGTAGAAGAACAAGTCCTGAAAAAGAACTTTGTTCGTCTCGACGCTTGCGGCAGTCTTGAGAGCTCCATATCCCCAGGTATGAGGAATGTGTTGTCGTTAACCCATTGGTGTACGATTTGGTTAATTTAGTCGGTGATTACCTGGAAAGATTTTATGTAGGCAACCTTTGGCCTATTTAAGGATGTTGGCCTGCTAGGTGCTTCATTAAGCATCTTCACTGTGTTAGCTAGTTATTTCAGCTTGTCGTCTTCGGGAGGTTGGTTGGGCGACATCTCCATCGTTGCAGCAGACTATTTAGTCTAAATCTGTGCTGCTTGTTAATTTTGTTTTTTCTGGTCTTTGGGGCTAGATTTATTTTTTTCTGCTCTATTGGAAAGTTTGTTAAATCCTGGTCTGTGTTTTTTTTGGGTTTCTATTGTTCTGTCGATTTTTTTTACTCTTAGAGGGTGGTTTTTCATTAAGAGCTTAAGGATGTTTTCCTTTGATTTGCTTGTGACAGAGTCGGTTGAATTTCTTCTAGTCCGAGTGAATTCTAGAAGAGTTTAGGTTCAGCGCTGTGCTGAGATAGAGATATTCTTTTGAAATGCAATCTTAGTTAATACTCTATGCATTTGAACAAATTAAATTTGTCTGGAGAAACGTGTCTTAGTTGCTTTTATGATTCTTGAAGCAAGAACCCTATCAAATATAATTTATACGTTTCAAACAATGTTAATAATGTAAACTTACGATATTAATGCAAATTATTTAAAATTCTACCTGTATTTGAAGAATTTTACTTAAATGTTGATTACATCAAATTAATTCCTACTTAATTATGTTCATAAATTATCATGCTAATTACATATGTTAATTTTTTTTAACAGCGCGATAAGTTTAACATGCTTGTTTTTACATTTTCTAAGCAGTTTATGTACTAGTTAAATATTAATCTTACAAAATGTGTTTTTAAATCCTTATCTTTAGTCATTTTGTAACTCTTAAATATTTAAATCGTTCCATTCTTAATTATAAAGTTACTTTTAAAACAATTAGATATGGATAAGGAAAATCCAATGAAATTACAAAAGGACAAAGAACTAAATAAATTATGCAAATATTAAGGAAATATAACACGAAAAAGATCATGAAAGTAATGAAAGCCACTTATGTCGATTAGAAAAAAAAACGTTTTCAACTCCATATCGGATTAAAAAGAAAAGCTAATTTTCTGATCGATAACCTTTTTGCCTATTAAGAAACATTTGTTGTATATTTTTTCCTTTTCCGTTTGTGTAATAATTTTCTATCTTTCTGTTTTGTGACGTGATTTGTTTCTTTGCAGTGGGAATTGTTCTTAGAAAATTTTAATTAGTACTAATTAGATAATAATATTGAATTTAAAGATACGAAATTAATTAATTAATTCAAGGTAACTTGTTACATTCTCAATGGTTGGATATGAAGTATAGTGAAGTAGAGAGAAGAATGTATACACGAAAGAAAACTTGATGGAATGGAGCTGGTACAAAGCAAAAAGCCCGAAAGCACTTGAATTATCGCAGAGATATAGAGAATTAATGATTTAGACCTTTGAATTTATTTATAGATGTAGTAGCGGGAGATAAGTTTCGTCGGTGATTATAGTTCCATCATCGGAGCCTTTTTTTCCTTTGCAGACATGTTCCTCGCAGTCAAGGGCTGACGGATGATGGTGATAGTTACAGTCTTCACCCTTAATACAGTTAGAGTGAAAAATAGAAATAACAGTCTACACTTTTATGGATCCGGGAGGGTTCTTCACCTGCAGGTGACGATCCAGTCCACAACCGATCTTGGGCATTGCTAATCTTGGACACTTTTGCTCTTCTGCGTCTCTTCTCAATTTTAGCAGCGTCACCCATAAATCTTTTTGTTTGGTTTACTATAGAAGTACTTTTTGATTACCAAATAGAACAGTTTGGGCCTTAATTTTCAAGATTCATTCATGATCTTTGGAAGCTTGGAAAAGATCTTGTACTTTTTCTCTCACTACTTCGTAAAGAAATTTCTTCCCGTTACTTGGCATTTGCATAAATACTTGAAACTGTTTTTCGCCTTCGTTGTCATTGTCCCTGTAGGGTGCCAATCGATTGATGTGGACGACTATGGGTTGTGCTGTATTAGTCTTCCTAATTGCACTGCAGTTTCGAAGAAAAATCTTTCCGCTTTCGAGGATTATAGAGCCATACCAAGTCGCCCTCATTAAATCCTTCTGCTTCTGCTTTCACATTGTAGCGATCTTTCGCGTACGAGTCCATATCCTCCTGTAGGTTCTCTACGTAGAGTTCACCAATCTCTTCATCGCCAGGTGGATTTCTATAAACCAAATCACACGGAAGCCTTAATTGTCTCCCAAACACCAATCGAGTCGGCGTGAAATTCGTCGTTTTCTGAACAGATGGTTGGTAAGGCATTAAGGAAACGTCGATGTACTTATCCCAATCCCTCTGATTCTCGAACACTACTAAATGTTAACCCAGTGTCCTCTTTATTCTTTCCGCCATTCCATCTGATTGTGGATGAAGCAGAATCGTTTTGGTCTTCTTAATGCCTAACAACTTGCACATTTCTTGAAAAACACCCGATTCAAAATTTCTGCCTTGGTCAGAATGAATTTCTAATGGCACTCCAAATCGGCCAACAAAATTCTTCGGCAGGATTGAGGCAATTGTAATTGCTTGTTGGTTAGGCAAAGCGTAAGCTTCTGCCCATTTAGTAAAATAATCCATTACCACCAAAAGGTACTTGTTCTCTGCTTCGGTGTCTGGAAGGCGGCCAGTAATATCCATAGCTATTCTTTCGAAAGGGCTACCGACGTTGTGCTGCTTTAGCGGTGCTCTTCTTTTTCTACCAGGACCATTAGCCGCAGCATACGTTTCGCATTCAGGACACCAAGCCTTGACACGGTAGAATCTTTTTCGTACTTTCTTCAAGGTGTTTTGTATGCCCAAATGTCCGTCCGACGTTCCATCATGCAGTTCTTTCAGTACTTCTGGTCGTTTGCTGTTTAGTGACAGAGATACCATCGAGCTCTTTTCAATATGCCTCCTTCCACCATTAGAGAGTTCCATTGCGCTTAATAGCTTTTAACAACCGGTGCTCGATCTGCAATTTCGCTCCAGTTTGGCCGTCTGTCTGCATTCTTCCAATAAATTATTGGAGCGAGGTCACGATCTCTGTTTCTTGTTCTTCGCGAATTGTCCCTTCTACCCATCCATCGGCACTTACTGTCGTTCTTGCCACTGTAAAAAGCTCTGGTTACTTATTTTCCATTCGAAGGCAGTGGCTACAATTTTCTGGCTTTCTTGATAAAGCGTTAGCATTTCGATGTTCAATACCATGTGAGTGCTTAATATGGAAGTTGTATTCTTGTAGCCTTTCAGGATTCTTAAATTGTAGTAACCATTTAAGAGCTGCGTGATGGGTCCTTAGTGGGAATTCACGACCATACAAATATTTACGAAAGTGTTCCAAATGTCTTGATGACGGCCAGTAACTCTCTTCGAGTCACGCAATGGTTTCTTTCTGGTTTGGACAAGACCTTACTAAAATAATCAATAACTTTCTCTTGGCCATCCTGGATTTGCGCTAGGACACCACCAATCCCAACGTTGCTAGCATTGGTATCCACTACAAACATACCAATAGATTTTGGATAACTCAGGACGACATTATTGGATAAGTTTTGTTTTAAATCTTCAGAAGCTTCTTGGAACTCGTTAATCCACATAAATCTTCCTGCCGCTTCGGTCAATTTATGAAATCGGCAAAGCCCGACACAAATCTTCTATAGTAAGTGCAGAGGCCCAAAAAACTTCGTATCTAGTGTTTGTCTTTAGGAATGAGCCATTCTTTCACTGCGGGATCGGCCGAAACACCTTCACTAAACACTATGTGGCTCAAATATTTCACTCGATCGCAAAACACGTGACACTTTTTTGGGCTTGGTTTTAACTGAGCACTACGAAACCGTTTAGACATTTCTTTCAGATTTTTGAGATGGTTTTTGAATGTTTTTCCGATTACTATCACATCGTCCAAATGCACTAAACACGTTTTCCACGACAAACTTCTCACCGCTAAGTCCACTAGTCTTTCGAACATAGCTGGAGCGTTGCAGAGACCAGAGGGCATGACAGTGAACTGCCACAGTCTATTACCAGTCGAGAATGCAGTTTTCTCTTTGTTTTTTTTCTTCCAATAACCGCTTTTCAGATCAAGTGTAGAAAACCATTTGGACCCGGAAAGGGTATCTAATGTGTCGTCGATATGAGGCAATGTGTAACTGTCTTTCTTGATAACGCAAAAGCGCGTTGTTCTATTCTTATTTTTTATTAAAAGCCACTTGCGAAGTCCAAGTACTATTGGAAGGCTCGATGACACCTTGGTCTTGCATTTCTCTTAACAGGCCCTCGGTTTCTTCTCGTTTGGCCAATGGCAGCCATCTTGGATTTTGACGGCTGGGCGCTGCATCACCAGTGTCTATCTTTGTTTTACCAGTTTGGTTCTCCCATAATCTGCTTCTAAAGTAACAAAGACGTCTAAGTATTCTTTTATCATTTGCCTAATTTCTCTTTTTTTCTTGGGAAGTCAATTGCTCAAAGCCTTCCTCCACTAATTTACGTACTTCTTGGGGCAACCGTTTCAGATACTTAACTGGCCAAATCTCTTCTTTGCAATGAGCCACCCAAGTCACTAAATTTAATTTTTCCCTTACGAATGATCGTTAGCATTCATGATACGGATCGGTACTGCTGCTGCTGACTTGACCAACGATCTTCCCATAACCACACCTTTGGCTATCG
Source organism: Ignelater luminosus (assembly GCA_011009095.1). Taxonomy (NCBI): domain Eukaryota; kingdom Metazoa; phylum Arthropoda; class Insecta; order Coleoptera; family Elateridae; genus Ignelater; species Ignelater luminosus. The sequence goes on from VTPC01007940.1 coordinate 8,425, forward strand.
CTTCTTCTCGTTCTAGTTAGAAAATTGCGATACTGATATCCTTCGGATCATCTTCTGTACATATGGGAATAATTTTTTATGTCGTGGCCGGGATTTCTATATCATCTTGGAGGAGGAGACGCACGTTAGACAGTCTAATGCTAATTTTGTCGTTCTCTCTTTAATATCAACGACTATTCCATAACCTCTCATAATTTTCTGAGCTACAGTCATTGTATGTTTAATTAGCGCTGTCCCTAGCATAATATTTACTTTAAGTTTGCCATACATTGGTATGTCGGCACCCGTTGCAATTTGGATACGAAGATTGGAACTTTCCTCTAACTTCATATACTTCACCAGGTCCGGTCAAATGACTAAAATATTGGTTCTGGTGTTGACGGTAAATTTGCATCTTTTTCTGCCAATTTGTTCTTTGATAACGAGACTGTCTTTTTCGTATTGGATGTTTGAAATCATCTTTCTTGGACACTCGCCAACGTGCGCCCCTCCCAGCTGGCGAAACTTAGTTTCCCTGCTGCTCAAGACTCCTATTGGCATTGGAGTCTCTTAAAGTGGGATATCTAAATCTAATACGTCCTTCTTTTCTACAACGGTAGCATCTAATTCTTTTTGCAGTTTTGTCTGTTACTATTTCATTCGTCTCTTCGACCTTTACTTCCCTGACTTTCAATCCAGGGCGCACCGCCACATGCAGAGCTTCGTAACTAAGAGCTGTTCCTACGTACCTTCGAGAGTCTTCATGCATTTATCTGCGTAACAATATCTGATGTAAACTAAAGTTTCACATTGTCTAAATGTTGACGCGAATAGGTGGCAGTCCCATATTTGGGATGATGCAAGTTTTGTAGCCGTTGACTGTGCCCCTTGATTTGAACAGGGAGATGTCTTGAGTGTGTCTCTTGTATAAGAGCAATGTCAATGTTGTCCATCAACAGGATCTTGGATTTGCTGATGCCTTCAATGTTCAGTTATCTTGTACATTGGATTTCATTGTTTTTGTATGTCTGTTGAAATGCCCAGGAAATTGTGAGATAGTCTGGACTGTCTATGGTTCTAGCTCGTTAGCGTTATACGGGGTGCACCACGTGGAGAGGAGCTAGATCTGTACCCTACTGGTTTCAGTGAAAATTGCTTTCGCTGTATATAGGGCGAGATTGCATAAATTAACGGAGATAATAGGAAACACGTGGAAATAATTGTTGATTTTATTATGTGTATGCCATATGACTTGTTTGGATTTTTTCCAATATGAATAAAGATCAAAGTTTATTTTTCTGTGACACAGGACATAAGGGGATGTAAATCAGGGAGGGGGCACTGCCACCAAAAGTAAAAAGACAGAATGTAAGAAGCTGCCTAAAATTAGATTAAAACGCAAAATGAAAAGTCTGATAGTAAAAAAGAGATCGATCGAGACTAAAAAACATAAAAGATGAAAGGAAATTATAATGTTGTGGCTTCACTTGAAGTTTTAAACTTTCAGAATGATTTTAATTTGGTTTTTTATTTTTTTGTGCGCTCGGTTATTGCTGAACACTAGAGTAGATTTAGTTACAAGTTTCGAATTAACTTCAGCTTCCCGATCTGTTTTATCGTAGTATAATGAAAACTGTTTGTGTATATTTATTATAAGTTGAGAAGGGTAATTTTACCAGAAGCAAAAGAGAAGCATCTCCTAGGATGAATTAATTAAATTCACAAAACCAATAATAAAATACTAACAGTGCAGTGTGCTTTATACTACGTAGTGTAGTAACGTTTGCGATTTTATAATAAATTGATACACCCATTAATATTTAACATCAAAGTTTAGAAGTCTATCGGCACTATAATGTTTGCAAACTTTGATGTTGACCATTAACTACTTTATTAAGTTAATACAGGGTCAGCGGTAGAACATCGTAAGTTTGCCGTGTTGTCTATAATACATCTAATGCATTATTATATTTTCTCAGAATAAACAAATAGTCAACATGAGCTTCTTCATCCACTTTGATTTTAATTTCATTAACTTTGTCTCATGCATTTACGATTGTCTAGGCGTAAAAGATTTTATTTTCCGGCATCTATATTCATTTCGTTTATTTCATTTTTCAGTTTCTGCTTTGATGTTACGATTTTATTTTACTGGCGCTTTGAGTGTAAAATATAACGAAACTAAAGTCAAGTCTACGTAGTAATCATATGTACTGATAAAAAATTCTAAAACTCAATCACGTTTTATATCTCTTTGAACTTTTAGCTTGCTAGTAGAGATAATATTTAAAATTCTCGAGTTTGAGCTAGATTTATGCCAAGGTAATTTATCTTCTTATATAATAAACACGGCTAGCTATAACAGTATTAGTAAATAAAGCAAATTGTAATCTTGTAAACTGATAGAAGAAAACAATGTTTAGTGCTGCATTCTTTTATCAAAGATGTCTCGCATTTATTTCAGTTTTCTTTATCTTTAAGGCAATTTCTGTTATTTGTGAGCTCATTATAGAAAATCTTGAAGTAGAAATTATTTCAGAATAAGGAGCACGAAAGCTTAGGAACAAGAGACGGCAATAAACTACTAATTGGATTTATACTTTAGGTTACCTCAAGAAATTGAACCACAGATATTGTTAAGAACGATATTTTTGTCTTAGGGCATGTTAGGAAAAATAAATTTGTAGCAAAATATTTTATTTATTGCAAATTATTAAATGAACATAGGACTTGTAGATAAAAAGTCAAGGTTGGACACGTGGCTCATTAAGTATAATTATCTATTTATGTAATTTCCTTAAACATGGTTATGTAAAATTAAATACGGGATTGCTAAACAAAGATCCACTAAAGTTGCACAGTTGAATATAACAAACAATGATTTAAACTTAGACAGAACTAATCTCTCAAAATATCTTGAAGAACTCTTGGATATTACGTTAACATGGTCCAGTCACAATAACAGTACAGTTGACTGGACCAGGAAACGAAACAACCTTTTAAGAAAACTTACAGCTACTAAATAGGGGACAACACAGGACGTATTGACAACTGCATACAAAACATATGTCAGACCAACCTTTGAATACGCCAGTGAAGTAGTATCCCTTGCCAGCCGAAGTAACCTAGAAAAAATAGAAAAAATACAAAATAATGCATTACGAATAATTACTGGAAAAGCTAAGTCAACTCCAATTGCCGCTATGTAGGCGCAAACTGACATAGAATCTCTGGATATCCGAAAAGAAAAGATTGCTTTCAAATTATGGGAAAAACCTAGAAGAGTGGAACGCGCTGTAGCACTTACTGGCTCCAAGCCGGAGATGAGCGTGGTTCAAATTGAACTTACCTTAAATGTTATAATATAAAAGCTCACACCCACAAAAACTTGAGATATGTCTTTCAGATAGTAAAAACGAAGGGCGCCAGAAGCTGAAACTCAAAAGGAAACAATAAGCCAACTAACGCAGCTTCTCGTAGGCTAACACTTTGTATAGGGACTCTTCACAAAATACCACCCTGTATATAGGCTTTTTACAAAATAACACCCTGTATATGGGCTCACCTGGATTGTTCACAACAGACACTTTATCTATCAAAATGCTCAAACTATACTGTTGGACGTTCTAATTCCAGGGACGCTTTTTCTTATTTTTATCTGAAGTCTCTTTCAAAGTTATTAATGTTATCTGACAGCCGTAACCCTTTCCACCGTCCTGAAATAATCAAAGATTGGAAATAAGAAAGACGATATAAATTAATTTTTATTGCAAAGGTAAATATTAAACAAAAAAAAACTTGTACAAACGAATTTATACCAGTATATGATTTAAAAGGTCGGTCTTTCTTGAATTATCAAGTTTTTCGTCGCACTCTAGTATCTTCCTTTCTTCATCATTACTTACTTCAAATACATTATCTTTAAGTACTACGTTATTGTTCTTTTGCACATTCTCCGTCTTCTGACCGTTGTTAGCAACTTTTGATGGTTGTCCCTCACTGTTTTCTTTATTTTCAATGCCAATATCTTTCACTATAACTTTCTTAATTTCATTCTTTTGCGTTGTGGTTTCCTTTCTATTTTACGTTGCTGGTTTAGCAACTTGGCTTTTTTTGTCTTCTAATCTCTTCTTTTCAGCGTTCTGTCTTACTGTCGAAGTTAATACAAAAGGTAATTTCTTAGTTTCTTTTTTTCCCTTGCGCTCTGGAGATCTCAGTCAAGCAATAAAATCGCTTAAAGTTGATGTGTTTTGATTATTATTTTTTATATTCTGAAGATTCGTTTCATCTTGAATGACTTCTGTCATACCTTGCAAAACTATGTCGTTAACATCTTTTTCTGTCAGGATAGATTTAAATTACATTTTCAATTCTGTTGGTGAAGTCTGACTCAAATCCATTACTGCCTTTGCCACGTCCAGTGAATAATACCTCCGGCCTAGTTATTTTCTCGTTTTTGTCTTCAGTTTTCAAAAATTCTTTGTAGAGCTAATGAAGTCTTACAAAATCTTCATTATAGGCAGCGTCATTATTAAATTGATCTCACTCCGTAATTATAGAGTCCCTGCGATTAGTTTGGTTTTCTTGATTTGGTTTTTGTTTGTCTCTTCCGACGCATTTACTATAATCAATAGCCAAAGCATCCCAAGGAAAAAGACCACAAGCACGAAATCCATTTTTTATTGTCTCGGGCTTTAAATCATTGTCGACGACTGTTTTTAACGCTGGCGCAAACGTTTGTTTAGTTACGACTTCATTATGATTGTCTTTGCGAAATTTTAGGACTGCCCTTTTCCATCCATTCTTTAACGGTTTAGCTACTTATGCTGGTTGTAGTAAATGCGTCGAGTTGGGGTACAATGCTATCAAAATTATTTCTAAATTGGTACACAGCTGACTTATCCCGTAAGTAAGATGCGTACAATGTCCATCAACAAATAAAATAATGGGGAATTTCACTCCTTTTTTTTCAGGTGCTGGTATAGAACATTTCTAAGATACTCGTAAAATGATTTTTCATCCATCCGTTGTCACTACATCCTACCCCCCAGTCTTCAGGAACCGAATTTAGGATATCTGATGGTAATTTCTTGTAGCGCTATATGACCATTGGAGGTGTAATATCCCCTGTCGCAGAAAATGTAAACGTAACGGCCAGGTTAGTTTTTGGATGATATTTCACCTCGTAAACATTTTTAGTTCCTTTCGGCGCAAGAACCTTTTTATTATTAGGGCACAGCCAAAAACAGGTCTCATCTCCATTGTAAATCCGGGAAAGATCTTCTAACATAATATATCACTTAATTGTTTTTCTTTAAGATAATTGTTTATTCCCTCGAACCACTTTCTTAT
>VTPC01007941.1:0-19934 GCA_011009095.1 Ignelater luminosus
TTAACTAACATAAGTTTTAAGTTGTCTTCCGATACCGTTCTTATTGCTGTAACAACACTTTCATATTCATGTGGCATTGATAATAACAGGAAACATGCTATATCTGACTCTTCTAAGTTCGTTCCCAAGCTTCTTAATTCTCTGAAGATTTTATCGTACTTAGAAAAATGCTGCTGCAAATCTTCTTGCGTATCATACTTCAAATTAACTAATTCTTTTAATAAGTAGAACTTTGAACACGTACCTTTTTTTGCAAACGTTATTTCTAATTTCTTTAGCACTTCAACGGCTTCATCAATATCTTTTATGTATTCTAAATGTGAATCTGCCACACTCTGAATTATAATATTTCTGGCTTTATTATTTTTCTTCCGCCACTGTTCATCTTTCTCATTTTCTTTGATGCTCTTTAACACAACGTCAACTTCGATAGCTTTTAGTACCGATTCCATTCGAAACTTCCAATTATCAAAATTGCTACTGCCAAACGGAATAATACCGTATTTATTTTCACTTGACACTTCCAATCGGTCCATTGTTTTATCCTTTTTTAATACCTGCTCAATTCTACTCGTTTACTTTCAACTTTTATCAAACTTCGAACTACACTGAACTATATTGGCCTATACTTGAGTACACTGGGCCCATAACCAATGTTAAAATAAAGAAAATGCAGCAGCTTTTATAAAATTCTTTTAATTATAAAACACTTCAAATTGAATACAATGCACGATGTTCTTATATTTTTAAGAACTACAGCCATCTTTTATAGGGAGCAAAATAGTTTCTATGCATACGCTTAAATAACAAAGTTAAACTATTTTGGCGGGTTTGTTCAAATAGTATAACATTCTAACAGAAAATTCGAACTTTTATAATAAATGAAGTTACTGCAGAAAAACATGTTGTGATTTTTCATTTTATCAAAAGAGCAAAAGACAGGATAACCCGCATTTTTATAACTGTAAACCTCGTTACTACCATAAAATCCGTTTCATTGGATTTCAATCTTAAAGCAATATATTTTGTTTACGAAACTAGAGAAAAATTAAAGAAGATCTCTCCGAAATATGGAAACGAGGAATACAAACAGCTACCATTAACGTATATAATAAAAAAAACAATTAACGTAATTTCGAGTCATATTTGTTATTACCATTTACAGTATAAGAGTATGTAAAAATTTTGAGTATTAATATTTTTTTACAAAGTTGTTTTTCAAACAAAAATTCCACTAGCTAAATTCATTTTATCCTAGCGAAAGTATGATCCCATCGATGTCCGATGTGACATCAACTTCTATACTACATATATTGCCATTTTGTAACGAGAAAAGTACGAAAAAGAGTTCGTTCTGAGTAAATTGTGAGCATAACAGCTCAAGTCAAACATGGACGGAGTATATGTGACAATCTATACTAATTATCTCGAATTTCCAAATATTAGAATACAATAAAAGGCCAAATTCAACCTGGACAAGAATTTCTAAGGGTAGCAGAAGTCATAAAGCAAACTATGGTCTATTTAAACGCAATTGTAAATCCCACAGGAATATGCTGGGGTTGTGGCACACATGTTAAACACCAAGAAATGAAATTTAAATTTTGCTTGTTGTAATTTTGACTCATTTATCTCGGATGTGTCAATAGTTCACTTGTTGATTTACTTTTATAAAAAAATTATAATGAAGTAAAGATTAAAAAAGGAAATTAAATTAACTACAAAAAGCTTAACCCTGAAAACTGCTACAAACTCAGGTTCGGTTGGTTTTCAGAATAGCTTCACTTTTTTTTGTTTTATTTTATCTCTTCTTTTTAAAAAACAGTTGTAGAAATTAAACAGTTCTATTTTAAAACACAAGAATTATTACTCATTTTTCACAAGAACAGATTACAAATACCAATATTAACTTGAAATTTATAATAAAATACAAGACTTAAATTTAATTTGTTAGTTCTAACTGACTGTCTTTTTCTCACTCTTCTTCAACTCCCTCAAATAGAGATGTTTGATGACATATTTCACCATGTTAAAATCATTGCATTTTTTAAAAAAATATATTCTTCTGACGTCTTATTAATAGCTGCAGATTAACCCAGTATTTTGAATAATAGAAATAAATTGCATAAATTGACGTATATGCAATTCTGTTTTTTGTAATGGTAAATAACAAATGTGTCATCATTTCATTTGCCGTGTTTCTAAAACTACTTGATCTAAGATAATTATAATGACATTAGAATGTAAACTGCAATCTGATTACACATACATTCTTTTCGGTTTAATTTCCAAGCTTCTATTGTTTACTAAAATTATTTATTCTAGCGTTGCATCAGCAGTTTTATATAGCCAAATTCGATTTTGCGTAACGTTCTTCTAACACTTATTTTTACTAGAAAAACTAGTCCATCATAATATTCTTAACTAAAATTAACTTTCTTACAAACATTTCGGAGATACGAAAATTATTTAGATTTTTCCTTCTGAAATTTTAAATCTTAACATAAAATAAAATGAAACAATGTACAATAAAAGTCAAAATTATTGTACATATAAAATGCTATACTCTTACTAGATTTTATTTAATTTTGCCAATAGGCCAAAAAACCACAACAATACATTACCATTAATTACAATAGCAATCTTAAAACAGCAAGCTTTATCTGAAACAGGCTTTAGAACAAAAACAAAAACAAAATCAAGACAGACTTTGAATAAGCAAAATCTGCTTTTATTACACAAAAATAAACAGTAATTATAAAATATTTACGTGTTTACAATAACAATCAGCAAGCCATAAGTAATAATTAAATATGAAAAAATAATGCACATTTATTCCCAAAAGAAAATAAAGAACGTAATTTAGTGAGATGAACGTAACTAATTCTTAAATTAATCTCAAGATTTAATTGTATCAAATCAAGATTATCATTATGTCAACGCAAAAACTTAAACTTAAGAATATCTAATTCGTAAAATCTACTCTAGTTTAATTAATTAGCTTAGATTTTTAATATTATGTTCTCTTAAATAAATGAAATATCTTTTGTTAAATGATTCAAAATGTGACGAAATATTATCTAGACCATGGCATGTTTGTATATCTTAATTAGATTTAAAGTAACTTATGTAAAATAATATTAGAATATTTAAATTAATGAATCGTATCTGTACATAATATAAAATAATCTACTTTAAAAATACTACCTACGCGCAAGGAGTTCTTACCTTTGTAAGTAACATTATTTCCAAATTATACTACATTAGATGCTGCAGAATAGAAATTAAGAACATTATGTAGTTTGCATAATTTAATTGATAAAGATTATTATTATTATTACTAAATTTCGAATGTCCAGCCTTGATCTATAACAACTTTAGTCGATACAGAAAAACTGCTCAAATTTGTAAAATCTTGATGCAATTTATAAATAAGAATGCAGCCTAATAAGATATCAATCTTTAAAGACTGCGGGATCTGGATTACATATTATTTGTTAAACTTTCAACGTAGGTTTCTGGCGGCGTCTTTCCGATCTCCCTAAAGTATTGTCCTGGGTCGCTTTACGAGACAGCAATAAAGATGATAATGATCAACAATCAGTGGTTTTACACAGAGGTAACTCGATTAATTCATAAACCATTAGTTCAACACCTAAACTAAATAAATAAATGAAACTTAGACTTTAAAACAGATAAGTCTAGGTTAAACCTTCTGTCAAAATCGTAAACACGATCCTTTACGTCTATTATTTAAGATTAATTGTCCAACCTTGACCAAATCTTTAATCAAGTTTATTACCTTATAATACGTTACCACTCGTAGAAAACGAAAGATTGTTTGACAAAGTGTTTTTGTGCTTAGCATTTATGCAGAAGCGACTTGTACTCCTTGACTTATCCAGACGGAATAAATCTCAGCGCGCGCAGGGGTTGCGCATTTCCCAAGCCCCATCAGCACCCCACGATCGTATCTATCCTTCTGTGAAATATGTTACGCGTCAAAGTAACATCCCCCTTAGCATGAAACTGAACTTTTCCTGCACGTCTAGACGAACGACAGGCAGGAACATATTTATTCCAGGGATCACGTGTTGGGTTTAAACAAAAGAATTGTATCCTGCAACAATATTTTTTAACTATTTAGTGCGCAAAATAAGATACAAGGATTTATTTCTACAGAAATATTTAGATGAGTTTGCAGTTCTATAAAGAGAGAATTTATTTAATGAATTTCAAATTTATTTTCCACAGACAAGAGACTATCAGAAAACAACAACAAACGTCCGGTATTATACAGATAAGTATGATTCTGCAATCTTGATATTTTCACATTGCCAATGAATGAAAAAAATCATTTTGATACCCTCTTCGAGATTATTCTATTCAGTCGAGAAGAATAGAAACAAAGAAGCTTAATCTGTAAAGGGTAAGCCTGGTACAGAGACGGATCTAAGCTTAAGACAAGATCTAGGGCAGAAGAAGCGAGTACAGCTTTGCGCTAGGATACCACACCTCTGTATTCCAAGCTAGGTAATGGGCTATCCTGCAATGTGCGCAATATTCATAGATAGTCAGGCTGCTCTAAAGGCTTTAGGAAACCCGATGATAACGTCTCGACTAATATGAAAATGTCTTGAAGAACCGAAGAGGTAGACAGACCAGGCAACAGTGAAATTATTCTGAATACCAGAACACTGAGAAAACGAAGGCAATAAAAAAGTTGATAATTTGACTAACAGAGCATCAGTTTGACCCAAAAAGCAAGTGAGAGAATGGATCAAAGAACAACATACTATGCGCAGGAAAACCTTAACAGAATAAAAACATGAAAAGTCTTATTACATGTAATCCATTCGGAAAACAAACAGAAGGTCTGCTCACATCGAGCAGGAATAGTAGTAGGATACTTTACAGGGCATGCATTTGTAAAGGGGCTCTCAAGATGGACTTGTAACATGAAAACGTACAATGCAGGATGTGCAATGGGAAACTAGAAATAGTTTAACACATACTGTATAAATGCGACACTTTGGCACGCAAAAAGCAGATCATTTATCAACAGAAACAGAGCCAAGCACATTTAGCACGCACCCAATCAAGAACTTGTATAGGTTACCATGGGATACTTTAGCATTGGAATGGTTGCATTAAAATTAATGGAAGTAGCACAATAAGCTAATAGGCTGCAGTGCACTGGACAACCGAACAGCTCCGAAAGAAGAAAGAAATGACTAAATACAGTTTAATTGAAAAAGTTATATTAAGTTCAAAAAAATAATTTTTTGTAACAAAACCTTCATCAGAAAAAGAAATTGAGTATAAAACTGTTTAAGAAACTTAGTTGAATATTACCATGTTACAGCTTATAATGCAAGCTCAAAAGGTTACAGAGAATATACATACATTCTATGTGTTTTCTGAGAAACCTTACCGTGAAAAATTCTGTACATTTAATACAAATATGCAAACGGCATTAGTCGGTTTGGAATTAAAAAAAATAAAGAGAAAGCTCTGCAATTCTATATACCTTATAACATCAGTGAATCAGTTCACACGAGCTAAAATGTGTATCATTGCGGATTACCTTGACTACCCTGTGTAGCACTCACTTATTCGATTCAACCCCACGCATTTGACATTGATGGCGTCATTATTTTTGCTAATGTTATTTTAAAATGCAAAAAACATAGGACAGAGATTAAAAAAGGAAATCTACTCTACTTTACTTTTACATACCCTCTACATTTTAATAGTTTTGTATTTCAAATAATTTCAAAATAATTGCAACAATATAGCATTAGGTAGATCTAAATTTAACATTTTCAGCATTAGATTTTCTTTTGCAAAATATTTACAGATTTTTCTATTTGACAGATCACCCGAGTTTACAATCTTAGAATGGTGAGATTGAATCTTTATCCTTTAGAAATGATTATTGGGGTTTTGACCTTACGTACTTTTTTGTAATTTACTAGATTTTTGTAGATGATGCACCTGAAACACTCTGTATACCTTGATATTTTCTTATTTCGTATTTATTGTTTCGGTTTTTTATATTATTTGTTGTGAGATGTCATCAGCTTTATTGCCTAATTCTGATATAATTAATGAACTTTCTGTTTTACAATTTTATGAAGCTAAGATTGGGTCTTTAGTATTTAGAGATTATCCTTTATGAAGCATACTCGACATGATATTGTCTTTTTTGTCTCTTATGTAAACGATGTTCTTGCTATCAGTCACAAGACGAGCTAAATCCATAAAGGGATAGAGTAAATACTCACTTCCGACTGCACGGTTGACAGTAAACAAACATCTGCTATAGATAGAGTTAGATAAAGTTAACAGAATATTTCATCCACAAAATCGAATAAATTACATTTTGTGTTTTTCTATCGCCCTGTACAAAAAAGACTTATGATTAAAATCTCTATAATCGGTTTTAAAAACTGAATTTATAAAAACAGAAAGTTTGTTAATTATACCAGGATCGATCACGAAATTTGATGACATTTTACAATAAATAATTGAATGAAGCTGAAACTGCTGAAACTTATACAGGGTGTCTCCAAAAGATTGGGGCATAGCTTAACTGCAGACTGCAGGTTAAATCTTCTTATTTTTATCTCAGAAGTCTGCAGTTAAGCTATGTCTCTTTTGGAGACACCCTGTACAATGCTATATCAGCAAATGAATGTAGAATAACGAAATGTCAAAATATACTAGGTGTCCTAGGTCTTTAAAATTACGTGCAAACATGTTAACTTACGGATGTATCGTCGTTATTTGGCAAAATATCAAAAATTCTTAGTATCATACAGGGTGTACTTTGTAGTTGAGATATGTGGAATTGCAAGTTTTTTTTTTCTTTTTCTTCCGACACCCTGTATAATTGGAGATAAGTTTAAAACATTTGGAAGCAATTTCCTTCAACATTTTTTAATAAGATTTTTTGATGCACGATGCACCCGTTAACGTGTCTACACGCAAATTAGATAACTCCCTAACCATATAAAACAAATCGGTCATAAAGGATTCCTTGTCTATTTACCAAAAATTTATCTTATCAGTTTGTCGCTGTTATTCATTAACACTGTATAATATTTCCTCTGCCATTTTTAATCAATCCATAATATTCTGTACTATTTTTTATTTTCTTCTTTCATATCTACTACTTTTAAGTTTTGCCGTTAAAGAAATTAAAGAAACTTTCTTAATAATGCTAAAATCTCATTCCTAAATCTCTATATCCTTATCTAATAGTAAAAGAAATATTTTAAAATTTATTTGCACCCATTTTGAAGTTCAGCTGATGTTTAAAAACAGCGCTAACTATTCATGTGTATGACTTATAAACATTAAACACAAACGGTTAGTTATAATTTCGATCACAAGAAAAACATAAAACAATACAATTTTGTCTTTATTTTCTTCTAATTCGTGAAGAATAACAAACAAAAATTTTTTAAAGCCTAAATGTTTGTTGAACTACTACTGTAAGGTGCACACAATCCTATAGAAAAATCTAAATTATCCCATTTTAAATCTTCAAAATGTGATGTAGATACATGGAAAGGATTTTGTGCAAAATCGAATTTTCCTTCTGTTGCCGTAAAACTGTCTAAACTAAGTTGGCTCAACTCGATTCTATGGCTTTGAATTTTTTCCTGTATCTGCTTCTGCTCTTCTGATCTAAGATCATGTATTTCTTGCACTGCCTTTTTCCATTGTTCTTTAAAATACGTTTTAGCCTTCTGAGCATCTTCAAATTTCTCTTCAAGTCCTCTTAGCTGTTGTAACAAATTCGTTGTCTGTTCCTTTGTCAATGCAGTTTTCTTTATTTGTTGAATTTCTTTTCTTTGGTCGTTGATGATTTCTTTTAAATACTCATTATCACGTTCTAGCGTACTTATTTTTTCTATAAGCTCTATAGTTTTAAAATTTGCATATTTTTGGGTATTTTTTTGAACATTATCTTCAAGACTATTATTACTTTTAACAGTTGCTTCAGACTCTTTCAATTCCAAAGCCTTTTTAGTACGTATATTGTTAACAGCTGCTTGCAATTCTTGAGATAGATTTTGACAACGGATAACGCTTTTAGCAAGTTTTGTTTCTAAGTCTTTCTTTCTTTTGGCCCAATCTCTTTGTAATTTCATAATCCTTTGCTTTTCTAAAATCTTTAAATCGGCCGAAAATTGTGCTGTTTGGATTCGTTTCCATTCTTGAAATTCTTGAAGTTCTTTTAAGGCAATTTCTTCGTCCAGTATTGCTGGTAACAAATCAAAATTTGTTGGTTTTGGTAATGCTTCTAATCCATACTCTTGTAAGTACATGGATATGCTTAATTTGGCTAACGGTTCGTAAGTACGTAAAGACTTCCATTCCGTAATATACGAACATTCGAATCTGTGTTTAGCTAAAAACATAGCAGTATAAAGATCGAGTTCTTCTGTTAAGATTTGATCATTTTCGTCAACTAATAATAGTTTTGGTCCCCACGAATAAACCATTTTTCTTATGTGTTCAGTTGTTGAGATAAAAAACATTTTGCATCGTGTGTTTTCCAATAGTATATCTTCCCCTACAGAAATATCTTCATTATCGAACTCAGATATAATCATTGTTGCAGACGATGCTTTGGGATGTTTAAACTTAAAAAATAGTTTTTTAGATTTTATTGGCTTTTTCAAACTTATATTTTCTACAATGACATCTAAGCAATACTGTTGATACAAAATGACTTTTTTATTTATATCTTCCTTTTTTATTGTAAAATCTGGTGAGAGCAATGGTGGAGCGTTTTTTAAAATACTGCTATCTGACCTAGATGTTTCAGAAACCTGTTCTATTTTAGGAGTTAAAGTTTGTTCCACTTCCGAACTATTTTCTGTTGTTAGGTTCACTTCTTCGACATTTTCAGCTAAATTAATTTCTAAAGCTTGCAACTCAAAAACTTTAGATTCTATTGTTTGATCACCACAAGCGCTAATTGCTGGATTTGCTTCAGTTTTGTTCTCGCTCTTTTCGACTTCATCTTCAGCATCTCCACAACCTTCGAGACTTCTCGGTGACAGATTTTCTTTCGGTGAGGATGCTTCGTGATTATTAATAATTTCATTATTTGTTTCTTCGACAACTTCAGCTTGCACGTTTTCCAAACTAGAAAGTCTAATACTTTCGAAACTTTTAGTAGTGATACTTTCTACACTTGCTCCACTTGAAATTGTATTAACAGACTGTGGTCTTACTTCTGTTCGTTTTATATTTGTTACCACTTCAATACATGGCTGCCTGTTATTAGTTCCTATAGGGATAATGCCATGAGGAGATGGAAATTTAAAAAAACACTTTTGTTCGCAAGTTGCAGTACAGTCTTTGCTAAGAAATGCTTCTTCAGGCATGTCTTGTAAAAGTGAATCTACAGATAATTTTGTCATTCCCAATTTATCTCTACCGCTATAAAAGCATACAACTATTTGACAGCGTCCAGTAAGATAATCTTGTAAAATGCCGTATTCTGATCTGATACGAACGACAATTTTTTCATTCATTGGTATATTGGCATGAAGATCTCTACAAAATGGCTTTGATTTAATTGATATGCCAAACATCTGAAATGAGATAAAATATTTTTCTCTACATCTACTGAAAACTAATACTTCTGGTAGAAGTAAATCTAGATTATAAGCCACTTGTATAGTAATACTCAATACATAAGTTTCAGTTGCTTGTTCGTTTCCAATTTGAATAAAGCCATCAGGAAGATACTGTATTGGAATAACCTGACCATCTTTTTGAAAAGGTTCTTCACTTTCTTTATCTGTTTCTTCTTCTTCTTCTATCCCTATATCAACAAGGCAAGACTGTTGCTCCATCTGATTCTCTTTTGATAAATCGCGAATTGTTAACGATAAATACAATTCGGGGTGACTAATTTTGTTTTCGGCTGCGACACCAAGAAGTTTATGCCACTTAAAAGGAATCTCTGCTTTACAGCCAAACGGTATAATACTAGCACATCTTGGACTTAACAAGATAAACCCTACGCGATCCTTCCTTTGATTTTTATCAACGAATTGTACTTCAACTCTTAGTGGGGCATTTGTACTCCTAACTTTTCTCAACTCCTTCTTCTCTGTTTCCCAGACAAGTTCAGTATTAAACATAGGACATTCATCTGGCTCCACTAAATCAGATTCCAGTAGTCTTTCATTAAAATTCGCTGCAATTTTTATGGGATGTCCGAGAAAGCCCATGCCACGACCCATTTCTACTGCCAAAACCACGTTCACACATTTGCCACTTAAATCGTTCATCATTTTAAAAATACGATTATAAAATGTGCAAACTAGTAGAGTTTATCAAAATAAGGACACGTTTGTTAATTTGACATGTGCTGTCATTTCTCATAATTTGAAAAAATTGAACTGCACTGATCGCATGTTTTAAAGAAAAGAAGAACTTTTTGGTTGATTCTAAAAGTAACATAGACCTACGTTAATAAAAGATTTTTCTGTTTCAGCATGGATGGGCGCATTATGTCTCAGTATTTCCTTTTTTATGTCTCCATTTGTAGTGGCTGCATCAAGACGTAAATCGACCCGTTTGGCTGCTGTTTTCGGCGGTTTAATTTTTGCATTAGCATGCTTGTTCGCCTCGTTTGCAATGCAATTCCATCAAGCACTTCTTAGTTATGGTCTCGTTCTTGGAGCTGGTGCTGGAATCGTCAGAGAAACATCTGGCTTGGTTTTGGGCCATTATTTTAAAAGAAGAAGAGAATTTGTAGAAATGGTGGCTCAAGCAGGAACTGGAGTTGGGATGGCTTTGTTTTCAGTTCTTTACAAAGAGGCTGTTGGGTAAATATAAAACGTTTATTTTAGAGTGTAGTATTAAATTGTTAAGTGAAGGCTTTTGTTTACAGGAAGTTGGGATGGCGATTAGGTATGCAGGCTGTGACAGGTCTGTTATCATTAGCATTTTTTCTTCCAATAGTGTATCGTTCAGCGAATTTATATCATCCTCAACGAAGAGCAATAATGCATTTGAAAAATCAAAGGAAAAAAGTGAAGGAGAAGAAAACACACGCAAAAGTTAAAAAACCACCAATGTTCGACTTCACTCCTTTAAAAAGTAGGGGCCTTAGAGTTCTTCTAGTTGCTAGTGCTACTGGTGCTTTAGGAATTTATACACCTTTATTTTATCTTGTAAGAAGTAAAATTCTGATACATTTCTATATTTAATTTAAAAAGAATATTTTTTAGGCCATCCAAGGGCACAAAGAAGGCTTGGAAGACAGTGCTTTGGTTCTTTTACAAACGTTTTTAGGTTTTTCGTCGGCACTTGGTTTTGTAGGATTTGGTTTAGTTATAGTGAGACCTAGTTCTCAATGTTTGATTTCGAGGCAATATCTGTGTCAGGCTTCTATGGTCGGTATAGGTACGTACTATAATCAGAATAAAAGGTATTAAGAGCTTATTTGTTTCTGTTTTACAGGAATTTCGTTATTAGCTTTAAGTGCAATACAAGGCTATCACGGTTACGTTCTTTTCGTGTGGCTGTATGGAATCTGTTTAGGCGGATTTAGTTATTCGCTCAAGATGTTTACATTGGAACGTATACGTGCTAGACATTTTACTAAAGCCTGGGGTTTTGTTCAAGGGGCAAAATCAATTCCAGTTCTTTTAGGTGTGCCAATAACAGGATATATAAATCAAATATATCCTAAATCGGGTTATTATTTTAGTTTTATTTCTACAATTATAGGTGCTAGTCTTATGTTTCTCGTAGGTACTAAAAAAGAACACGTAAACAGTATTAGCAATTGTAACTTAACTAATTGTAATGCGAACCTAAACGAATGCGTTTGTAATTTTAATACTGCCTACGGTCCTGAAGTAATCGCACCCTGTCCTTTATATCGACAAGGAAGTAGTCACTACGAACGTGTGTTTCCAGCGTACGATCATTTAGATAGAAACAGTTTACATAGGCATTCTTATAAATGTCGACGCGAATTTGTGCCACATTATCTACCAAAAAGTTTAAGTTACGCCGCCAATATCGAATATTCTGGTCACCCCAACGTTAAATGTATCAGTCATGGTTCTGATATTGGAACTTACAAACATTTACACCACAACTTAAGACCAAGTAGAAGTGTTCCTGAAGGTCTAGCCAGATGGGGACATTATGGATCTTGTAGACGACCTATTATTAGAAATGTACAAGTTATTGAACAAATAACTACGTCAGTTTAAAAATAGAAGATAGATATATTTTTGGATATTCACTACCCATTATTCGAGAGAAAATTAAATTAATATTTTCGTTGTTAAATTTGTTTTTGTGATAGAAAAGAAGCAATTTCATAATTAATCGGACCACATTTAACATTGTAATAATGATGGAAAGTGAATTCCAATCGATGGCTTTAATAAATAAATATAATTAAATAACACTAATCTAGTCAATTTAAAGTTAGTCATTCTTGAACTGTGAAAACTTAAGTCTTGTTAGAATTTGTTATATTTGATGCAGGGAACAAGTTTTTGTAATTTTTAGAAATCACAGTGCTTCACACATATTAGTAATAAGTACATTAGGTAGATATAAGATACAAAAAAAACCTGTTTTAAAAAGAACTATGCCTCTTCCACGTTCCTAACTTACCTGATGTAATAATAATACTAATAATAATAATGATGATGATTATCATCCAGTGTTTAGTATAAAAACAAAACCTAGTCCTAGTATCACATTTAAAGAAATATTTCACTGATAAATAGACATAAAACTTCTCTAATTAATAAAAATATAACATGTTATAGTTTTATTTATTTCTTATTTAAGAAAAGAAGATCTAACACAAATTCCTATTTTTTCCTATAGTTTTGAAAATAAAGTCAATCGTATCATTTACAACCAATTGTCTAAATATCTTAAAAACGAGTCAAGTTTAAATGTTAGAATTTTAAAAACTTGATCTTTAAATAATTTATTTTAGTACATTTCAAAAAAGAGAATGTATTGTTACTAATTTTATTTCTATTTCAGAACCATCCTGTATTTAAAAAATGTCACTGAAATGGTTAGGTTAGTAACACTATGTTCTTTTTTCTATCAATTTCATTCTCATTTGCATTTTCTACATTAGATTCTAAAGTACGTTATATTGCCTGTTATTTGCTGCTCTTTTTGTTTTTTTTATTTTTCAATTTTATTGCCTTATTAGTTATTACTCTGTTAATTCGATATCTTTTTCGAGACAAGTTGAAGAATGAAAGCAAAAGTTGTCTCTTGTCTCAGTTTTTTGAAAAGTTATGAAAAAGTCTATCTGTTGCTCAAGGTCTAAATAGAGTAAGTCATACATTATAATTATACTATAAGTTAGTCAAAAAATAACTAGAAACTTGTCGTGGATCGCTTCAAAGGTTTATAAAAGTATCCCCATACATAAAGAAGTTATTGCAATTTTTAACATTTTGCCAAACAAAAACTCAGAAAACAAATGAAAAACACTGCAGAATAAAAGAAAAACAGTAGTACAAATCTCTATCAAACCATGGCAAAATCCAATGTAACGCCTAGGTATAAGAAGAAATAAACCTGGTAATGATTCTGTAAAATTGTGCAAACTGAAAAGTCACATAGAAAGGTAAGGCCAGATATATGAGAAACAAGAAATTGTTTACAGAAAGTTTTTACTGATTTTATAAATCCTTTACAACAAAGAAATTATGTATAGCTGAAAAACAAACAATTTTGTTTTTCGGCGTGTTTCCAAAAACACATAAAGTGAGGTTGAATTTCTTTTTAGATTATTATTGAACATAAAAATACTCGACTTTGTCCCAATAATCTTATACAGGGACATCATAAATAGGAGGAAGCCACGTGACCACGAAATTTACTGTTGGTTAGGCAACACATCTTGCACTGTTGGCAGCTTTGTTGTAATAAAGAATTATGTAGTTTTCCAGTGGCGTAGTATTGGATATATGATGAAACTACTTAGAAACTTAAATATTTAAAGATAATTATATATAAAATTGGAAAATTAAAAAATTACAATATATTGAAGATATTATTAAAAACAAGAATTAGATAAGGCCCAAACAATGCTGATGTAGCTGTTCAACAAGAGCTTTTTAGTTATTTTTTCAATTTTATTAAATTTAACTGTCCACTATGAAGGATTTTTCATAAAAAGATAATTATGCAGGTAGGGTAAACGCACCAATACCTGGTCATTTAAAGAATATTTGAAGTTCAAACTCATTTAAATTTAAAACTAAATATTAATAATGAATTGTTTTGTATAGTTATGCATGCATAAATGATATACATACTCAATCATTAAGAGTCATTAAATGTTTAATTTTATATTTAAAAAAAACCATTTATCAAAATCGGCACTTGGGCAGCCGTCTTAACACAATCGTGTTCTGGGAATAATTAAAGATTAATAATTGACGTGTAATTTTTATTTTCTGAAATTAATGTAACATAATACTTAGAACTAGGCATGCTAGATAACAGAACTAAAAATCGCAATTATTTCAGCTGCCATAATTTATTTATAAAAAAATAATTCATTAGGTAGCAGGTTACTAGAATTTAATTAAAAATAATGGCTTACATTTATACTAAATTTTACAATTTCATTTAGTTATTTTACATTTTATTGCAATTTATGTACAAATAAATGGTTCGATATGGCCACCCTGTTTCTCTAAACCTAACCGAACTCTATTTTTGATACTATTGAAAACTGAAACTAAGGTTTCTGGTGATGTATTATTAATTTCATTTTGTATGGACTCTTTTAATTCGTCAATATTCTGTGGACGGTGCCTGTAAACATTATTCTTCAAATGCCCAAATAGAAAAAAATCTAATGGTGTGAGATCGGGAGACCGAGGGGGCCATCGTCCACAACTAATCATTCGGTCATCAAAGAACTTTTCCAAATAACGAATAGTGGTGCGTGCCGTATGTGCTGATGCACCATCTTGCTGGAAGTAGCCCTCTTGGATTTCATCATCCAATAGTTGTTCGATAAAAGGTGTTAAAATATTATCTCGGTATCTTTCTCCACTGATTGTGTCATTAAAAAAACAATGGATCATAGATCCTGCGTCTTGACATCGCAACCCATACACCAACCTTCTGGGGATGTAAACTTGTTTCTTCATAATTGTGGGGATTCTCTGTGGCCCAGGTTCTGTAATTTTGGCTGTTCACATAGCCCGACAAATGAAACCATGCTTCATCTGACATAAATGTAATATTTAATATGTCATCGTTGTTCAAGTGTTGCATAAACCACTGACAGTATTGAACTCGTAATTGATGATCATGCGGAAACAGTTCTTGTATTACAGACACTTTATAGGGATGCATTCGTAGCTTCTTTTTTAATGCAACTTGGCAACTTCCATATGAAAGTCCTGCGAAAAAAGTTGTTGGTTAGATTATGGTTTAAAATAGTTTAAATTGTTTAATGAATGTAAATAATTCAGAAATAAATAGCAGTGCCAGATTGTAATGAATAGGTCCATGAACCATCTGCATTCTGTATTCCACTTCGATAGTGAGTTATTAAAATAAATTTATCTTGTTCGCGTGTAAAAGGCATCGCAAAAACGTAACCTTCCAAACTGAAATAATTATGCAGTTTTAAAATTTATTATCACACTTTGAATGCGTTAAATCTAACTTACCTCGATTAACTCACGAAAAACAGATTTAGTCTTGAAAAAGATTGATTTTTAAATAGAACAAGATAAACTGTAGAAAACGCAAAACAGAGACCAAGAAACCACGGAACATACGCACGCCGATGTAATTTTAGGTTAGAAATATACTCGTGAGGGAGTGTAGCCAACGTTGAAAGGTAACATTTCGCGCCACTTTTAAATTAGTGGTCACGTAGCTTCCTCCTTTTGATGATGTCCCTGTATCTCTTATAATTTATGAAGTAAAACAACAAAAGTGTTAATGTTTCAATAAATCTGAAATGGATTGATTAGCAAGGAGATGCTAGAGTATTGGGCTTGTAATGATACTAGATCTTATACACTTGTATTAGATGTAGCAACATCGATGGAGTTATCTAGCCTTTTTGAAATCTCTCGATAAACGTTGCACCATCAGCAGTACGACGGAACTTTGCAGGTACGTGATCGGTGGTCAGTAGATCAACACACCTGAACAGTAGTTTTGTTATAAATTCGATCGCAAAAGAATTCTGCAGTAGGTTAATTTTTGTACTTTTTTAACAACTTCCCACCACAAGAATAAATTTACTACCTCAAAACCTAAAGCACTCATAGCGGTTAAGCGCTCGCTAACGTAATTAGCCTAAAGAAAGATGTTCATGAAGCTACCAGGGTGTCTTCAGATGAATTGAAAACCGTTCCACAGAAGCCAGCCATTCAAAACAGAGCAAATTATAATGTTATCAACAAAACTGAAATTCATTGTCTTTAGTAGGAATACAAAGTAAAACCTTTGGAAATGTACTTGCTGACTTGCCAAAAGATTATAATGGTAAGTGTAATGTTTTGGATTTGCACATCTATTTTGGCATCATCAAGAAAGGTTCGTTGGTCGTATACTATTATGACGAGACACGCAGTAAACTCACAGTAAGTTACAGTCGGTTTCTGTTCTCGTCATTAAACTTTAACATTCTCTAATTACCGAGGCAACCTTGTCTTTCTTCTTCTTATTAAAATCAGATAAAGTTCTACTCTTTTAAATTTTTCTGAAGCTTCATTAATTAGTGAAAGAAAATAAGAAACCGGGCCATAGAATTTTGTGCCTTGTATGGTAGCTACCAGATATCAAACAAGTGGGTTTTGAAAATCACTTAATCATTTTCAAAAAGTCACTTACTCAAATTACAATGCAGTTTAAGAACCACTCCGACCCATTCTATTAGTAGTCCTTTCACTTTAAATACTTTGAAAAGAAATAATAAGAATACTAAGTAGTCAAGATGAAAAACAAAAATGGTACAAACTGTTTCTTGAAAAACAATTTTTTACTAGCATTCTCATCAAGAAAGTTAGATCTGGTATACCAGTGGTATACTGTAAAAATAATGGTACTGGTACCGTTACAATTTAGACAAAGTGGTGTTTTCAAAAAGATTTTAGATAAGAATCATTGATACATCAGTTCATGTATAAAAAGAGGATTAAGTATAAAAGATGCCTAACAATATAACTAAAAGGAGTACCTACATGTTCGAAAAAAATAAGACGTTTGGTAACACCATTTTAAAACTACGGTAATTCTTGTTGAAGGATATTAAATAGTAAGGATTGATCATTCCCTATACTCTGCAATGTTAACGAGTTTTGTGCGTGCTAAACAGACACTGATTTTCTTTTGTTTTAAATTAGTAGGCGCTGATATTTTTGTTTCCTAATAGGAAATAGTTTATACTGTTTACAAAATATGATTATTCTTTACTGTGAATTTTAACTTTGTTATCCCCGTATTTTGAAATAAAATAATATAAATTGATTTGAAAATAATATTTTAACTTGAGAATAATACAAGTAAAACTGAGGTATGTAAATTTTAAATTGGAGGATACAGGTGACCTGGTGCGTTTCTGTATTTCAGATGAAACGAGTTCAACGGAAAATGTGGATTTTTCTTCATTCTTGTAGTTTTCAAGAAAGGAATGACTAATTTGAGATTCTGTTGTTTATGTTGATATACAAGTTTATTTATGTATCACCATCTGTGATCTCCCATTGTTGGAATCTCATATGTCGTTAGCATTAATTTGAGAAAAAATAGCGTCATACAGTAAGTATAGAACAGCGGGTATTTATTGAGAAGCAGTTTCATAAGTTTGAAAGTGTAATACGTATTCAAAGAAATGACCCAGCGCATTTTAACGTTAGAAATTCAATAGGGAGTTTTTGCATAACGTTAAGCAAACGCTACCATTATTGTACTACACTATGCAAGAACTTATTGATTTTCTAATGTTCAAATGTCGTCAGCGCTTTCTTTGAATAAATACTTAGGTATTTACACTGTTACCTAAAATATCCGCTTTTTAAGGCGGGGCCTCGTAGCTCGCCGATGAGGCCAAGATTCTCTATATGTCTGAAAAGTAAACTCCAAACGAGGATGAAATGAAACTCTCATCTGGCAACTTGATAACGTTTAAAATTTATTTGGGGCGCCAGAACGCTTCAAGGCGAAACAGAAAAGTATGATTCTGCAGATAACACATACAATCACAAGTAAATAAAGCAAATAATAGTAAATATGACAAGTTCAAATTAACATAAATACAAAGTGTGCACAATAAATTCTTAATTGCCTTAATCCGAAGATAATTAAATTAAATTAGATACAAAAAAAGAATATAATACAAGCAACAAAATTCGACAAAGTTCGCAGACGGAATAAATGGTTCGGCAAAATCTGTTTTAATTTACTCGATCTATGATTACAATATATGATAGCCCCAAATTGCTAAATTGAATTACTATCTTAATTCAATTTTTGCCTTACAAAAAAAAAGTTAAATATTACAATTAAATGAAATTTTGAATGCAAATTAATATTTATTTTAAAGTTGGATTTTTATAAATAAATTCCTATCAAAGAACGTTTGTGCACAAAAGATATGAATTTATCACACTCACAAAGAGATTTTAATACTACTTTCTCTATTTAAAATTATTTAAAAGAAATGCACACTAATTACTTATTGAGTTGTTTGATGATTTTGACTTATAGTTAATTAATAAAGACAATTAGGTTGAATGCATAACACAAAATTCGGTAGGGTTTGTCCTCGTCTTTGAAAAAGGAGAAAAGGGCCAAAAAAGAGAAGAAGGCCTACAAAAAAAGAAACAAAGTGTCAGCGTCCAGGAAAACAATTCGAGTTAAGCATAATTGGAATTTAAGAAACAAAAAGTAGCTAAAACAAATTTTATCAAAGTTGGTATGTAACTTTGTTAGAGGATCACATCGACGCAGATTCCTGCTGTAGTCTGCCAAAAGCGAAGAATAAGATTTAACCGAGCAAAACACCAAATGCACCAAATACTTAAATTAATCTAGTGATCTCAACACCTTAATCCGCTTCTAGCGAAAGAAGTATCAATCAAGGATGTAAGATCACTTCGAACGTTCACACATGACGATCGTTTAGGTTTTCCTTTTCTGTAAAACAAAAAAATAATAAAAGTTGCAAAAAGACCAACAATACAACCGGATCAAGATTTATTGTAGAAAGTGGATGCAGACAGAAGTTTGGTAAATTAATGACCTAAGCGAAAATCGAACCGTAACAACACTTTCAAACTTATGAAGCTGCTACTTGCTGTTCTACTACCTGTATGACGCGACTTTTTCAAATTAATGCTGGCTATAAACTACAACAATGACCGTTCACGATGATACCAACATGCATTAATACTTAGGAAAAACTCTATTACGTAAATTTAAAATATTGATTTTACAGGAGAGCAATTTGAAAAAATTAACTTGCATAAGACATAATGTGACCTGACATGGTTCATAGACAGCTAATTTCGTAATAAGCTGTAATAGAAATAAACTAAAACTAGCAACTAAAAATCAAATCATTTTCGAGCAACTCATCATTTTCAACCAAAATTTGCTTCTGGGATACAGATTTTGATATAAACATAAACAAAATTTCAGATTAGTGACTCCTTTCTTGAATTGTTTGCTGTATGTTTGCACATAAACATACCCTGTAAAATATAAATCTATCTATCTATCTATCTTCTATCTATCTTCTTATTATTTTTTATTATTTTATTATATAAATAAAAATGAATCGCAAAAATGTATGAAGGCGTATCACTTCACAACGACTGAACCAAATTGGATAATTCTTTTTTTGTTGTGTTTGTTATTAT